>PVLD010011119.1:0-66904 GCA_004027595.1 Dinomys branickii
CTCCACCATCACCAACACCACCATCATCTCCACCATCACCAACACCACCATCATCTCCACCATCACCAACACCATCATCTCCACCATCACCAACACCACCATCATCTCCACCATCACCAACACCACCATCATCTCCACCATCACCGACACCACCATCAACTCCACCATCACCATTACTGCTGGCACCACTACCCCCACCATCATCACTGTTACCACCATCACCACTACAACAACCATCACCCTTCCACCTCTACCACCAACAGTGGCAGCAACACTCCTCATTCCCTCTGATTGTTTCTATGAAGGATGACCAAGGAAAGACCAATTGTATTTAGATATAAAGCCCCACCCAGGCAGTAAGGCTAGATTAGCATAAATTTACAATACTCAGAGGTTCAGTATTACAGAAATTTGTGGAAAATGTTGTGGTTTGGGACATGATGATTCAGGGATACTATCAACCTAGGAGACAGATATCAGGAATGCCCAACACCCTAGAATGCGTAGGACAATCTCACACACCATAGAGTTGCCCCATGCCCTACAAGACTGTTTAAATTCACTGCTATGGTATAACATAGATTGGGGATAAGACACACAGTTTGATGAGTCTTCACAAACTGAGCACATTCTAGTGTTTGCTTCCAGTCATACAGCTATATGAATTCTAACAGCATTATACATTTTGCCCAATTTTAGGATAGGCTTCCTTTCCATAAATGTAAATTATCTTGCAAATTGAGGAATGCTCATTTCTTTTTAATTCACAGCTTCACCAAGAGTTGCTCACCATTGCAGAAAATCATGGCACTCATAGGAATATCCCTCTTGGTTTCTACATTGTTTCTTACAAAATAATTGTATGAGTATTTATCTGAAGCTTGTGAATGATGGCAATGCTATGCATGGGTGAGAAAATATACAGTATGCAGGCTACTTTTTATATGCTGGAATACCTTGTATATTGTGGAATACCTTTTACTATATTATATTCCAGCATATACTACTTATATGCTGGGAATACCTTGTATTATATTGTGTTAATCCAATTTTGATTGGTTATGTTACAGTAACAAACAACCCCTCAAATCTCAATGACTTACAGCAATAATGTTTATACTGTTAACTTCAGACGTCACTTGCTGGTCTGCTTCAGTCCCATCGGTCCTTTTCTCTTCCAGAGCCACGGTAAAGGAGCAGCCTCTCTCAGACATGCTGTTGCTATGGCAAAGGGAAGCAGAATAAGCTGGCCACGGTGGCACACCCTGTAATCCCAGCATTCTGGGAGGCTGAGGCCAGCAAGCTGGATCTCAGGGTCAACTGAGTGATTTAGCAAGACTCTGTCTCAAAATAAAAAATAAAAAGTAGCTGGTGATGTAGCTCAAAGTGAGGGCTCTGAGTTCAGTCCCTAGTGACACACACACACACACACACACACACACACACACACACATATACACAAGAATAATATAATAGTCATTTAGTGGTTTTACAAACTCTTCTCAGATGTGACTCTTCATTCATATTACATTGGACAAAGCAAATCATAAAGCAAGCCTGACACCAATTATGTGAGGTACTGTAAGTCCCAGCCAGCAAGCTGCGGTATGTAATTCTGTTATAGAGAAAGCAGGAAATAATTGGAACCCATGATAAATTTACTCACGTATTAAAATTCATACATGTATCATTTTTATAAATTGCCTTTATTTCTCTTTTTATTTTCTACTTAGGGCTTATGTTGATTTGTTTTTAAAATATGAGGGTTAGGTTATATTTTATTTCAAAAAAGAAGAGAGTTATGAAATATTTGAAGCATAAGGAACCATTGGGTCTGATGTGTAGGGAACCAGTGATCTGACCTACTAATGGTAGTTCCATGACCTTTGAAGAGCAGGTATAGGTTGCAATTTTGGCAGACGAGACCCAAGAGAAAGCCACTTACAGGTTCTTGGAAGACTGACTGTAATGAAAATATACAGATGTCACGGTGGGCCTGTATGGCATTTGAACCAGGATGGGAAATACTAGTGGGCTGGGGGTGAGCAACTTTGGAAATTGGAAGGAACTGGGAACCTAATGAGCCCTGATGAGCTGCTGAATTTTCCTGAAAGTGCCTTATCTTTGAACTTTTTGTCATGTGAAATAATAATTTTCCCATATACTTAAGGGCTCTACAGTTGGGCATTTTGTGTCTTAGAGCCCAGAGTATTCTAATAAGAATCGGCTGGAATGGGAAGAGTCTAAGTAGAGAAAAACTGTTAGCTGGGTACCGCAATAGTCCAGGCAAGAGATAGTGAAGACTTCCGTGGGGCAACCCTGCATCTGAGGGGACCCTGGTAAATGTCCAAGCTTATTTCAGGTGAGAAAAGGCAAGAGCTGATCTAACATTTGCTACTTTCTGTGGTGTAAACATTGCCCACTTCAAGTGCCCACAGTATAGTAAACAACTTGCCCACTTTCTGAAAATTAATTTTTGGACCTTTGCAAGCTTGTTCCACTAGCTTCAGCAAAAAAAATGACTTAAAGATAGGAAAGCAAGAAAGCTATAAAAGATACTGCAGAGGAAGAACTGGCCAGATTCTGGATCATGCACAATTGCAGAAGTTATAATCCAACAGACAAGACAGAAACTTTTATTTGGTATGTGACTTCATTTCTTGGCTTCAGATTTCAGAGGGAAAGCATCTCCTAACCAAGGCATTTCCCAAAAAGCATGTCGGGAGACTCAGGAGAGAAAAAGCTTATAGGGTCCTAAGTAAATATCATAAATTCTCTTTATGGCCAAACAATGTCCAGACAGACAATAAAATGAGGCCATGATAAAGTTGGTGCCCATAGCACAAATCTGTGAGAAGTGTAGGGGAAGCTTGCCAAACAGCGCCGTGTCTTAGATCTTGCACTGACAAAAGCCCTAAAAGCTGACAGCAGTGGAAATCTGTGAAGAAGTCCAGACTGGCTTGGTTAGAAGAAACGGCTGCTTAGGAGTTATTCACTGTGGTTATTCACTGATCCATTGCTTTCTCCAGTTATACAGGCATAGTTTATCAAGCATCTGCAAAGCCCTGGGTCCTATGCTAGGTCATTGGTTTTTTTGTTTTAATTTTGTTGGTAGATGTTTGCATTATATACAGATTCCAGTCACTGTGGGAGCTGGTACATGTACAGGACACTTTTTTTTTTTTTGAGACAGGGTCTTGCTATGCAGTTCAGGCTGGCCTTCCCCCCCACCCCACCCCTGTCCTTTTGAGACGGGGTCTCATTATGCAGTTCAGACTGGCCTTCAGCTCACTCTGTTGCCCAGGCTGACCTCAAACTCAACAATGATCCTCCTGCCTCAGCCTCCCAAGTGCTGGGATTATAGGTGTGCACCACCACGCCCAGCACAGGACATATTTTAGTTTCTTTTTTTTTTTTTTTTTTTTTTTTTTTTTTTTTTTTTTTTTGCGGTACTGGGGATTGAACTCAGGACCCTGCGCTTGCTAGGCAAGCGCTTATTCCACTGAGCTATATCCCCAGCCCCAGGACATATTTTAAATTCTTCTTTATCTTCTTTCCCTCCCATCACCTCACCCCATCTCTTGGCCCCTCCTCTTTTGCAAGAGACCTATCTCCCTGTTTCCTATGATGTATCTTTTATTTTGCTCCTTCTTTCTACTCATATAAGAGAAACCAGGTGATATTTAAGCTTGTGTGTCTGATTTACCTCATTTAACATTGTGACCTCGAGTTACATCCATTTTCTTACAAAGGACTCAAACTTACCCTTCTGTATGGCAGAGTAGTACTCCATTGTATATTAATACATTTCCTTTAGCCATCCATTTGGTGAAGAACATAAAGGCTGCTTCCAAGACTTAGGGGTTACAAGTTGTGCTGCTGTAAGCACGAGGATGCATGTATCACTGTAATATGAAGCCTTTAGCTCTTTCAGGAAGATACTTAAAAAGGGAAGAGCTAAGTCAAATGGAATTTCTATTTTTAGTTTTTTAAGAAATCTCCATACTGATTTCCAAAGTGGTTGTACTTGTTATATTCCCACAGACAATGTAAAAGGGCTCCCCACCCCCTGCAGGCTTGCCAGTATTTATTCTTGTTTGATTTCAGGATGACAGCCATTCCTTCCCAAGCAAGATGCAATCTTGGTGTTACTTTGATTTGCATTTCTTTAATGGCCAGAGATGCGGAACATTTTTTCATGTATTTATTGGCAATCTATACTTATTCATCTGAGAAGTATTGTTCATTTCGGTTGCCCATACTTTTTTACTCTTTTACTTTGTTGAGTCTAATCTTTTTTACTGTTCTTTATATATTCTAGGTATTAGTCCTCTCCCAGAGATGTAGCTGGCAAAAACATTTTCTCCCTATTCCTTAGGTTAGTTATTTCTTTGTTAGTTATTTCCTTTGCCATGTATCATTTTAATACAGTCGAAGGGCTGGGGATATAGCTCAGTGGAATAAGCGCCTGCCTAGCAGGCACAGGGTCCTGAGTTTGATCCCCAGTCCGCAAAAAAAAAAAAAAAAAAAAAAAAAAAAAACAATCGCATCTGCTGACCCTTGATGTTATTTTTTTTACGCAATTGAGACTATTCAGGAAGTCCTTATCCAGCCCAGGGGTAGTGGCCCACGACTATAATCCCAACATTTAGGAGGCTGAGGCAGGAGGAGTGTGGCCAAATTTGAGGCCAGTCTGGCATACATAGTGAGACCCTGTCTCAAAAAAAAAAAAAAATCCTTATCTATGCCAATGTCTTCAAGAGTTTTACCTGTTTTATCTTCCAGCAGATAAACTATTTCTATTTTAACATTGACATCTGTGATCCATTTTGATTTTACTTTAGTAGAGGGAGAAAGATACAGGTCTAGATTCAATCTTTTGCATTTCTTACCAGTTTTCCCAACACCCTTTGTTAAAGAGGTTATGTTTCCTACAGCATATGTTTTTGGCCCCTTTGTCAAAGATCAGATAACGGAACGTTAGGGTGGGTCATCTTTCACAGGTAAAATGAACAGAAAACCCAGATTAATAGCAAAATATGAGATCATGTAATTCTGAATCCTGATTTAAAACTAAAAGGACACCAAACCCATTTTCTTTCTGTCCTGAAATTCAGCAGACTAACCCCACGGCAAACTCCGAGAGCCAATCCTCTCAGCCGAGCCCTGGCTTAGCTCGACATTTCCTTGGGATCCCTGTGGCCTCCGGGTCTTTCTTCTCAGTAAGGTGAGTTTCAGAGGAGTCAGCAAGATCAGAAAGACTTTGCTTTTGGCCGTAAGATAAAAACCACTGGCCCCGCGGACACTAGTGAAGGTTATCAAACATCCAAACCTTAGCGAAGAATTTTGTCTACACTGTGGAGAAATCCTGCTCTCTTGGGAGGAAATTCTGCCCAGAGAAATACTCTTGCAGCAGTGCAGCCCTAAGAGTTTCACCCAAGGCGTCTATGATCCAAAAGAACCTTTTCTTTGAATCACTTTTCCTTTTTTTAGTTTAAATGTTGTCTCCCACCGAGCTGACCCTCACTTTGTTTCCTGCTACTCAAATGTCTGCGTTATTTGATCCAGCTTGTTCTTAAAAAGAAAGTCAGTGAGATGCACAATCGTATCACGAGGATGCTTTGGCTCCTGACAAAAGAGAGGTGGGAGACACCTCTCCAGCCTGCCTCAAGCAAAAGGATTTATTTATTTATTCACTCATTCATTCACTTATTCATTTGTTCATTTACTTGAATGAGAGGTCCAAGGAGTAGATGCTGCTTCAGGTGTGCTTGATGGGCAGGCAGACGCTGTCACAGGAACCTGGGTTTCCTTTTCTCCAGCTCTCTATTCTGTGTCTCTACTCCGCCCAGGCACAGGGACAGCAGAAAAGAGGTCATTTCTCTTCTCCCAGTTCAAACACAAATCCTGAACCTACCTTACACTGGCCTGAATTAGGTTAGTCGCTCTTCCTTGATCTAATGACACTGGCTTGATAAGGGAAGACACATGGCCCGAATGCAGCGAAGCTGGTGTCACTGAGAAAGGAATAAATGCACACCACACGCTTCCTGCTGTGAGGGTAGGATGACCCGAGCATCACATCCAGGATATTCCTGCCATCAAAGCATGCCATGGGTCCAGTCAAGAGCAAACACCAGGCCAGTCTTGAGGGCATTATACAAAGAAATGGGCCTATAGTTTTTAAAAAGTCAAAGCCCTAAAAGACAAAAAAGGGTTGTCCTAATTTTACAATGCTAAAAGATATGAAAATCAAATGTAGCTGAGTGTGGTAGCACACACCTGTAATCCCAGCACTTGGGAGTCTGACGAAGGAAGAGCATTGCAACTTTGAGACCAGCCTGGGCTACAAAGTGAGCTCAACGCCAGCCTGAACTGCATAGTGAGACCCTGTCTCAAAAAAACAAAAAAAAGAAAAGAAAAATCAAATGTAATGCTTGATTCAACTTTGGAAAACTAAACGCTATAAAGAACATTCCTGGAAAATTGATAAAATTTGAATATGGATTATTGGAGAATATTCTAGCACTACTGAACTCCTGATTTTTTTTTTTAAACTCCTGACTTTGATCACTGCTGAACAGGCCTTTCTCTCATATAATCTCAAGGCAGCAGCAGTGATCAAAATTAGGAGTTTAAAAAAACTGCCTTGAGATTATATGAGAGAAAGGTCCATCCTTGAGAGACACATGCTGAGGTATCTAGGAGGAAAAGTATACAGCTTAAAACTGTCTGCAACTTACTCTCAACCACTTCAGGAAAACAATAGTGTGTGTGTGTGTGTGTGTGTGTGTGTGTGTGTGTGTGTGTGTGTAACATAGCATTCATAGTTGCTGAAGCTCTATGGAGGGTATACAGGTTTGTAAGTTTTCTGTTCTTTCCTTCTCTTTTCCTTACTTTTCTTTTTTTCTTTTCTCTTCTTTTCCGTGGTACTAGAGATCAAACCCAGGACCTTCAAACAGAGTTATCTCTCTAGCTTTTTTTAAATGTTTTTAAATTCTTGAGGCAGGGCTAGGGAGTTAGCTCAATGGCAAAGCACCCACCTGGCAAGCATGAGGTCCTGAGTTTAATTCCTGGTACCCCAAATAATTAATTAATTAATTAAAATTTCAAGACAGAGTCTCACTAAGTCATTATATTTCTGAAGGCTGACTCAAACTTGAGCTCTTCCTGCCTTGGTCCCCTACAGTGCTGGGACTACTGCATATGCTACCACACTTGGCCTTCTGTAGGTCTGAGATTATTTCAAAATAAAGTTCAAGTAGCAATCAGAACACACCAACGTGTGTTCACTGAACACACCATCGGAACACACAAAGCCACAAGAGAGGGCTTTCCCGGAGGAGAGCGCAGGATGTGAGCAAGCACTACTGCTCGAGCCCAGCTCCATGAGGACTCAGAAGTGCAGTCAAAACTGACGAAGGATCTGACCATCACAAAATCCTTCTACTTTCTCCTCTGATTTCTAAGAAATGTTTAAAAATGAGCACCATCGACTGGGCTGTCAGAATGATCCATTAAAGCAAAGAGAAAAGTAAACCGCAGACACAATCCCACTGAGTGTGCCCGCGGTCTAGGCTGAGAGTCAGGGTCTGGGGACTCCAGGCTTTGGGCCAAGAGGGGCAGCAGAGTCAGCAGGGACCAGGGTGAGGAACCAGCAGTGTCACAGAGGGGCTGGAACAGCCCAGGGGCAGAGCTACTGCCTAGCACACGTGAGGCCCGGGTTCAGTCCCAGCACCAAAAGCAAAAACAGTAATGGCCGAGGCTGTGCCTGGCAAATCTGAAATCTACAGGGCAGGTGAGCAGGCTGGGAACCCAGCTGGCCCTTGGCACAGTGTTCAGGTGGAATTCCTTCTCTGGGAGCTGTCTTTGTGCTTAGGTCTTCAACTGATTGGATGAGGTCCATTCAAGGATACATCCCTTTACTTCAAGTCAGCTGACTGAGAATGTTAGTCCCATCTGGGAAATACCTTGTGAGCAAGACAGAGACTGCATGTGACCCAGTAGCTAGGACCGGAGCTTGGACAAGGTGGCGCACAGCAGAAACTACCAGGGTATTGGAGGTTTCTTTCCCACTTCCTCCCATGACACTTGGAGTCTGCAGGCGGGGTTCCCCGGGTGTGGGCAGCAGTCTGTGCTGTGCTGGGCCTGGAGCACTGGGCAGGATTTGTTCCACCCTGTCCAGTGCTAGGAAGCGAGAAAGAAGAGAAGCTGGGTGTTTTGCAATGCAAGGAGCTTGGTTTTCAGCCTGGAGCCTCAGGGCCACAACACTGGACCGAGGGTGCTGCTTCCAGACTTAGTTATCCAGGACTCCAGGACAGAAATGTGCTCCTGTGAAATTCCAGACCTGGGTGTGGTGGTGCATGCCTGTAACTGAGCATTTAGGAGGCTGAGGCAGGAAGATCACCACAAGTTCAAGTCCAGCCTGAGCTACATAGTGAGACCCTGTCTGAAAAGAGAAAGAAAGAATCCATGGGCCCCGCGGCTGCTCCGCAGTGGGCCCCGGCGGCTGCTCTGCTGTGGGCCCCGCGGCTGCTCCGCTGTGGGCCCTGTGGCTGCTCTGCTGAGGGCCCCGCTGAGGGCACCTCAGGGACTGGACCCGCCCCCACCCATAGCACGGCGACAGGGCGGTCCGCTGTGAGGGTATGTGCTTTTCCACCTCCGACCATGGCAATATGTATACACCCATGTATGTTATAGTATAGTCTGAGGCAGCTATATGTCTTCCCAAGGCGAGAGTCCAGGGGTATAGATAAACCCAGGAGTACAGTTATTATCACAGGGAAGGTGACTGATTGAGTGGTAGGGCAACGGAGATGAGGGAGGAGAAAAACTGAATGATCAAATGGGCCATCATCTGTGTAATTGAGTAACAAAGGTGAAGGTAACGTTACGTAGGACAGATCCAGAGCTAATTCCCTTCTGTGTTCTCTACAATTCTGTATTTCCTCAATTGTTTTTGTATTAACAGAAGTGAAGATAACTTTATATTATACAGCATCCAGTGCAAATTCCTTACTATCTTCTTTATAATTTGGTATTTCCTTTAATGTTTTTGTGTTAACTAATATGAAGATAACATTATGTAATACAACATCCAGTGGTAATTCCCTACTATATTCTGTATAATTTTGTATTTTCTGTATTGTTTATGGCTTATTCTGGTTCATATGTCTCCATTCTTTTGTCTTTAAAATAAAATTAAAAAAAAAAAAAGAATCCAGGCCCTGGGTTTTAGGACATTTTCTGTGATGTGCAGCTAACCCAGTTTTGCCCCCAGTAGTAGGAGCTGAGTTATTTCCCCAGCCCTTGTTTATTTTTTATTTTGACATAGGCTCTCACTAAATTGCCCCGGTGGGACTGGAACTTGTGCACAAAGAAAAAGATAGTAAAGTACTGAACCAGAAAGTATTGTAAACAAGTATGATACGTGACTGAAAGATTAGAGTTTCTTTGTTGTTCCTATGACTATAGTCCTGTGTGTATGGCTACAGTCCTGGGGATTGAACCCCGGGCTTCATGCATTTGAGGTAGGTGCTCTACCACTGAGCCAGCACCCCAGCTTTTGTGTCTCATTAAATTGTTCGGGTTGGCCTTGAACTTGAGATCCTGCCGCCTTCACCTTCCAAGTGCTGGGACTCCAAGCATGCCCAACCATGCCCGGCTTAGTTTTTTTTTTTTAATCTTTGTGAAAGATTCTCCAACTAGGTCAACACCTATTATCAACCATAATTTTTTCAAGAGAGGCACATTTGCAACAATGCTTTGCAGAAAGGTGAGATTACAAGGTTAATATTAAGCGAAGTACAATTTGAGCCTGAAAACAGCAAACACTTACAGAGGTCATTAAATACCACTATTTAAAAATCAGCCCTAAATCTCTCTGCACTCCCATGTATCACAAATACATCTCTCTCTCTCTCTCTCTCTCTCTCTCTCTCTCTCTCTCTCTCTCTCATACACATACACACTATTACCACTTAGAAGAGTTCCGGGCCCAGATGGTTTCACAGATGAAGTCTTTCAAAGCTGCAAGAAAACAATAACTTCAATACCTCAAGATTTGTTTCCATAGCTAGAAAAAGACAGATGCCTCTTGTGCTGATTAATTGTACGTGCCAACCGGAGTGAGTCAAGAGATGTTTAGAGAACTGGTTAACCATTATTTCTAGGGTGTTTCCAGAAGAGCTCAGTGTGGGTTAGTGGACTTGGCTGGGAAGATCTGCCCCCCACATGGGTGCACACTATCCGACTTGCTGCCGGCTTACATAGAAGGAGTGACTGACATAGTGAATGTTTGATTGTTTTCATTGTCCCCTCTCAAAATATTCCCCCTTGCTCCAAACACACTTATCCCTTCCTAACATTTCCTGAAGAAGTTCTGGAAGTCCTTTTTGGTGAGTGTCTTTACCAAGCATGGTCAAAAATTCGGTGACTGCTCCAACTGAGGGTCAGCCAGCAGAGCAGCAGGCAGACAGGCACCCTTACAGTGTGTCCTCACCCACCTTTTTTTACCATGCAACTTCTAGTTCTTCCCCAAAGTCAAAATGACCACGAAAGGTCAATGTTTCCAACTGTTTAGGCCTTGGAGGCAGCCATGGCTGCAGAACTAAAGACACTCATGAAAGAGGACTTGCAGAAGTGCCTCAGAGCGTGGCGAGAATGATGGGACAGGTGCTTTTGAAGTGAGGGGGAGGATCCTGAGGGAGATGCACGGCAATGTGCCTTTTACTCACATAACTTTTTCAATTTAAATATTCACCATAGGTTTGGATCACACCTCATAGAAAGAGAGGTGAGGGGGAATTGGTTGGGGGAACTCTTTCATGCAATCACGGAAGGTGAGAAATCTCACTACACGCCAACTATAGCGCTGGACACCCCGAGATGCCGGTAGCATGGCTCAGTCCAAGATCTAAGACTTCACAACCAGGGAAGCCCATGGTTGAGTTTCCGTCCAAGTCCAAAGGCCCAAGAACCCAGAGGGCTGCTAGTAAGTTCCAGAGTCCACAGGCCAGAGGACCTAGAGTTCTGATTCCAGAGGCTCGAGGAGAAGGACACCGGGCTCCAGCTCCAGGGGAGCAGGGAGGGTGAATCAGTGCACACACCCTCTCCCTTTGTTCTGCTCCGGTATCACCAAATAATATTAATAAAGTTAGGTCTTTTCCGAAGGACAGTTTTACCAGAAAAACAAGTGGGGCAATAGCTGTTGAGGGAAACAGAAGTCAGAGTGCATGAGAAATACCAGTTTAATCGGGGCTGCAGGCTGTCCCCGTCCCTATCACTCCTGCCCCTCCTAATCTGCTCTGCCTGACCCCAGGCCTGATCTGGACCCCTCCTGCTCTTACACTTAGCTGGGATCCTGTCTGTCTATCCTTCCCGTTCACTTCTCGTTGGTAATTCATTTCTTTTCTTTTTTCAACTTTCCTTTTAATATTACAGATTCACAGGCTGTTGCAAAGCGTTACTGGCTCCATCCAAAAGGCATCTAGGGTGCAAAGCGACCGTACTACGGTCGCCCTAGCTGGTTCGCTCCTGCAGGTGAGGACTGACCGGAAGAAGCGGGTAGGGGCGTGGCCCGGAAGGGTTTATCTCTCTCCCCGCCTCTCTTCCAGCTCTCTGCTTCTTGCGGTTGGAGGGCAGCCTGGGCTACCGAGCGAGTTTAGAGTTTAAGTCCAGCCTGAACTACATAGTGAGATCCTGACTCAAAAAAACAAAACCAAGCCCACACGTGACTGAGTTCAGTGCACCAACCACACCTGGTGCTTCTGCCCGGACAGCAGGACGGCTGGCTGTGGGTCTCAGCAGTGGGAGGAACTCGCCTTCCAGCCCCGCCCAGCCCGGGGGTCTTCCCTCGCCCCCTGCCTCTCAGTGCTCTCCCTGGCACCCTCCCCTTTGGGGTCAGACCACACCTTCCCTCCTCCACCGGGGTTCACTGCCCCTCCTCGCTGGATGCCGAAACCCGTCCCCGTCCTCACCAGCATCCCACAGCATGACTGGTCCCAAGAAGTGCTCTGCCGCACCATAACCTGCACCGATCTTGTAAGTAAAATAAACACACCGGGCACAGTGGCACGCAGCTGTAGTTCCAACTTCTCTAGAGGCTGAGGCAGGAGGATTGTATACTCAAGGCCAGCCTGAAATTGTCTTAAGATAAAAAATAAAAAGGGTCAGGGATGTGGCTCAGTACTTGCCTAGCGTGTATGTGTCCTGGGTTCGATGCCCAGTAACCCCCCCAATAAAATAAACACTTCTAATACTGTGTCGTATCAGTGCGAGTGAAGGCAGGGAGCGAAATGTGCTTGTATTAAACTGGATAAACAGCGCCCTTATCACGGATGCGTAGAAAGGGTCAAGGCACTCCACAGGTGTCCCCCTCATCCACACCCACAGACCACCCCCTTCCAACCAAATTTCTGCCCTGGGCCCTTTTTTTTAGGAACCGAGGACCTAGCGGTGCTTGTTGGGGGGGCGGTGCTGAAACAAGATGTTGTCCCAAATCAAGGATACCTGCGCCCTTCGGCCCCCGGACTCCATTCCTCCTTAAAGAAACACTGGGAGTTTGACAGGGAGAACTGAAATTCTCTCTGGTGCGTGGGCAGGAGACGGAGCAACGCAAAGCCCCAGGCTGCAGACTCGGGGTTGCCAGGGCGTGGTCCCGGCTGCCGGGCGGGGGACCATGTACCTCAGACGGGGAGGAGGCGCGCCATCTAGTGGTCCTGTCTGGGGTAGCAGCACACACGTGCCGAACATTTTCGTTCCATGATCTTGAATACAAGAGCAAGACTCCGGAGTACTATGGAGTACTACTGTCCAAAGTAGTCAGGGCCACACTAGGCCAAAAACAACGAGAATGAAATACTAGAAGTTCTTTAGAGAGAAGGAATTTTTTTTTTGTCTTTTTTGAGACAGGGTCTCCCTAGGCAGTTCAGGCTGGCCTTGAACTCACTTTGTAGCCCAGGCTGGTCTCGAACTCACTACGATCCTCCTGCCTCAGCCTCCCGAGTGCTGGGATTACAGGCGTGGCCACCACACCTGGCCGAGAGAAAGAAAATCCTAGAAATCAGGAACTCGGATGCACATAGAAAAATAAAGAGCATTACAGAAGGAATAATGGAGGTAAAACAAAATTTTTGGTTTTGCTTTCATGTTTTCTTTTGTTTGTGGTGCTGGGGATTGAAATCAGGAAGCTCTGAGCTAAATCTCCAGTCCTTTTTACCATTTTTATTCTCTTTAAGAAAATATCTCACTAAGCTGCCCAAGCTGGCCTATAAATAGCAATCCTCCTGTCTCAGCCTCTAAATCATTTATTTTCAGTTAGGTATGGTGGTGCACACCTATGATCCCAGCACTCTGGGAGGCTGAGGCAGGAAGAGCACAAATCTGAACCCAGCCTTGGCAACATAGCAATGTAGTAAGACTCTGTCTCGAGACTAAAAACAAAAACTTTTCTTTTCCCTATTTTTAATTAACCTAACATTAACTGTTCAAAATTGTAATGTTGTCCTAGCAACAGTGCATTTGTTGATCAGCCCTCAGGGGGAAGTGAAATGAAAAGGACACCAGGGTCCTTCCCCCAACGGAGCGGGGGAGAGGGAATGCAGAGGACCAAAGACAGGGAATGCCTGCGCCCTGGCTTCCAAACCCAAAGCAGAAGCAGGAGATGACTCCATCAGGCTGGGCTGGGTTTTCCCTTTGGGAAGGCGGGGGTGTCCTGGAGAAGAAGGATGGTAAAAGAGAGGAGAGAGGAGGAAGGAGAGATCTGAGAAACAGGACAGTGAAAAAGGCCTGAAACGGCAGGTTACAGTGGCTGTAATCCCAGCTACTCTGGAAGCTGAGGCAGGAGGATCTTCCATTCAAGGCCAGCCTGAGCAACTTAGCCAGACCCTGTCTTAAAATAGAGATGGTGTGGGGCTGAGGTGTCAGTCAGTAGAAAAAGCGCTTGCCCAGCAGACTCAAGGCCCCTAGGTTCAGTCCCCAGTGTAATCAACCTCACCATCATCATCAGAGATAGCCCCAAGCTACAGGAGAGGCCCAGACACACAGCAGCAAGCACACCCCAAAAGGTCTGCCTGGGGGCTGAGCCAGGGACAGCATTGCCCTGTGCGATCAAGGAGGGGTCATCCTGGGGAGGGCGCAGCCTCTGGAGCACCCTGGAGCCCAGACTTCTCCCAGGCAGAAGGAGCTGATGGGAGGGGGCCGTGCTTTCCTGGGCCAGGAGGCAGGAAGTTCTGGTGGAGGGGCCACCAGCCTCACAGACAACAGCAGGGAAGGATCCGTGCCAGAGCCAGGATCTACTATGCCTGCCTCCCAAGTCAGACAGAAATACCAAATGCAGCCAAGCATGGCTGCACACACCTGTAATCCCAGCACTGCGGAGGCCGAGGCAAGGAGAATCACTGGGAGTTCACGGTCAGCCTGGGCTGTGGTGATTTCAAGGCCTGAACTACATAGTGGAATGCTATCTTTAAAAAACAAACAAACAAACAAACAAACAAAAAACACTGGATTGAAGCAACACTAACTGAAAACTAGCATTTAGATTGAGGGGCTTTTGTCGGGCATGATGGCACACTTCTGTAATCCCAGCACTCAGGAGGCTGAGGAAGGAAGGCCATTGTGAGTTCGAGGCCAGCCTGGGCTACAAAGTGAGTTCAAGGCCAGCCTGAACTGCATAGCAAGACCCTGTCCCAAAAAGACCATAGGGAAAAAAGACAGATAAAATATTCCGTTTCTTGCACATCTGTGCCTGTGTGCTGGGAGTCGCTCACATACCGCATCAGCCTGGCCCTCCTGCCCGCCTCCAAGGCTAAGGCACCCCTCACATGCGCCTCTCCCCTCACTCTGCTCACGAAGAGTGGCCCTCGGAGCCGGGGTTGATGTCAGGGTTAGGGAGCTGGGGTTGCAGCTCAGGCAGGGCCCTGAAATAAAATGCCTTCGAGAAGATAGGAAAATAGCTTTTTGGGGACAGGGTCTCCCTATGTAGTTCAGGGTGGCCTCAAACTCACTGTGGAGCCCAGTCTGGCCTTGAACTCAGGGATCCTCCCACTTCAGCTCCTAAGGGCTGGGGCCAGAGGCATGTGCTCTGCTCTTTGCACACTGGGAGGCGCCCTACAGGCCAGCAGCTGCAAGGCCACCTTGCTAAGGGAAGCTGCCGTTGCTGGAAAAGATGTTGCTGGTGTGCATGTGCAGAAGGCCGCAGAAAACAGAGCGACGGGGCTGGGGATATAGCTCAGTGGAATAAGCGCCTGCCTAGAAAGCGTAGGGTCCTGAGTTCGATCCCCGGCACCGCAAAAAAAAAAAAAGAAAGAAAACAGAGCGACATCTCCGGCCTGATAAGAAGCGCACTCGGAACAGGCAGCTCCAGCATGGCGGTGTGGACAGATCCACCGGCCCGCTGGTCCCAGGCCTGTCTCTGGTGCAGGCTCCCTGAGGTGGGGCTTAACTGTCACAGTTTCCTCATCCTGCAGACAGCGCCGAGACAGACATATGTTATATAAACGCATGTTATAGATTTAGAAGGACAGACAAACCCGACACACAGCACCAAGTGCTTTGGTATAATTGAGAACAGTTACTTTTTACTAGGACTTCCTATATGCCAATTTTCCTATTTGTTGACCCTTTTAGCACTTGTATTGCTATAAGAGACGTGCATTATTATCCCAGTTTTTCTTCCTGAGATAAACTCACTATGTGGTTCAGGCTGGCTTTGAGCTCACTTTGTAGCTCAGGCTGGCCTCAAAGTCATAGCCATCCTCCTCCCTCAGCCTCCTGAGTGCTGGGATTACAGGCCAGGTGGGCCACCATATCCAGCTGTTCAACTGACTTGCATACATTTAACCATCTAACCCCCACCCCATTCCACAAAGGAGCTTAAAATGGTTTATAGGTTTCTTCACTTCTGTTTTCTTTCTTTTCGTGTGTGTGTGTGTGTGTGTGTGTGTGCGTGCGCGCGCGCACGTGTGTTGATTTTTTGTGCTGAGGATCAAACTCAGGCCCTTGCATATGCCACATTACCACTGTAATATACCCCTGGCCCTAGATTATAAGCCTACAGCAACACAGAAATTAAAAAAAAAACAAAGAAAGATATTAAAACAGAAGTAAAGCCAGGCACAGTAACACAATTATATTCAAGAGTCTGCGGCAGGAGGATGACAAATTCGAGGCCAGCCCAGGCAACCGAGTGAGACTTTACCTCAAATACTAAAAAAGGCTGGGGCAACACAGAAATTAAAAAAAAAACAAAGAAAGATATTAAAACAGAAGTAAAGCCAGGCACAGTAACACAATTATATTCAAGAGTCTGCGGCAGGAGGATGACAAATTCGAGGCCAGCCCAGGCAACCGAGTGAGACTTTACCTCAAATACTAAAAAAGGCTGGGGAAGCCAGGTATGGTGGCATGTACCTGTAATTCCAACACTGTGGGAGACTAGGCAGGAGGATTCGAGCCTGGGCCTCCCAGCGGCTCAGCAAGTCCCTGTCTCAAAGTTAAAAAAAAAAAATGAAAGGAAAGGAAAAGGGTCAGAGATGTGGCTTCCTGTAAAGGCCCTGGGTTCCATCGCCAGTATTGCAGGAAAAGGTGGGGAGGGGGCTGAAGAGATAGGTCAGTTCTCACTGAATTCAATCCCCAGTACTGAAATTTAAAAAGAGAAAGAAAGAAAAAAAAGGCAGTGTGGTACCACATGCCTATAATTCCAGGACTTAGGCTGAGGCAGGAAGACTGTGCATTCTAGGCAACTTGCCAAGGCCATGTCTCAAAAAAATTTTAAAAAGGGCTGGATAGGTAGCTCAGTGCAAAGGCCCTGAGTTTAATCCCCAGTACCACCAGCACTAAGGATAGTAATGATAGTAATGATAACATAAAAAACAAAATCCAAAAATCGAGAGCCTAAGGAAGTTGGTATTTCCCAAAGCTGGGGGAAACATTTATTTGGCTCCGAGCCTACCAGCAGCTAGTGCGGAAAGAAGTATGTGATTCATTACACAAGCTGCAATGTCTGTGAAATAAAGGCCAGCGCATGCATCCAGAGAAGGTTTCATTGCTCCCCAGTGCTCCTGTGGAAAATACATTGCTGTCTGGTATTAAGAGGAGCGTCTGCAAGAGTTGATGGAGGCTGGGTGCTGGTGGGCGAGTTCCTGCCAATCCCATGGGCAGATGTGGGTCAGTCACTGCAGGGCAGCATGGTTAGGAGCGTGGCCTGCCCACCCTCCGCATGTGTGAACGCTTGCTGCCTCCCACTGCCGAATCAGGACACAGCATGGAGGGCCTCACCACACCCTTAGGTTCCTGAGCCTCCGACTCTGACCCAATAAACCTTTCTGCTGATTGTCACTGCTGTTGCTTGTGCCTAGCTGTCCCCCCAAACCTCATGTGGTCACAGACGGCTGGATTAGGGGCTGTGAATGTGGATTAAGGGTGATGCTGGGCATATAGCTCAGTGGTGCAAACACCTACCTGGCAAGCACAAGGTTCTGAGTTTGATTCCCAGTACCATAAAATAAGAAATAAAATCAGGGTAAATGTAGCAAATGGCAGGAAAAGTTCATCCCATTGTTTTTTAGGGGCTGGGGGTATAGCTCAGTGGCCCAAGCACCTGCCTGGCAAGTACAAGGTCCTGAGTTCAATCCCCAGTACCTGCCCCCTCAAAAAAGGGGGAGATGCTGGGATTAAGGGCATGGATGGCGAAAGCCTTACCGTTGGGGTAGGTGGCATGAATCAGTAGGTTTACAGCCTGGATGGAATATAAGGAAGGGAAGACAGGCTTGTTATTATTGCAGCTGCTTGCTGCTTGCCGCCCTCTGCCTGCCACACCATGAACTGTTTCTGCTCTGTGATGCCTTTCTGCCCTGCTGACCTGCCTTGGAGCCCTGCTGACTGTGGACTGAAACCTCTGCAGACTGTGAGCTGAAATAACCTTTTCCTCTTTTAACTTGTGGGAGTTGGGTATTTTATCTCAGCCACAAGGAAAGTAACTAAGACAGTTACCCAGTCTGGAATTCTGTCACAGCAGCAGAAAATGGGCTGAGACAACTCTTCTTTCTTTCTTGGTAGCAAGACCAGGAAAAAAAAAGTTCTATCCTAGAGTTTCTTAGAAAGGTAACTCAGAGTATGGCACACACTGTCATCTCAGCATTCTGGGAGGCCTAGGTAAGAGGGTCACAAGTTTGAGCTCAGGCTGAGCAACTTAGTAACTTGGTGAGGCCCTGTCTCAGAATTAAAATTTAAAAAAGGATGAAGATACAGCTCAGTATGAAGGCCTTGGGTTCAGTCCCTAGTATCATAAAAAAAGCAAAGAAAGCAAGTGAACAGTGGAGCTCAATGGGAGAGTGATTGCCTAGCATGTGTGAGGCCCTCGGTTTTTTGTTTTGTTTTGTTCTGGTTTTTTGTCTTTTTGAGACAGGGTCTTGCTATGCAGTTCAGGCTGGTCTTAAACTCACTTTGTAGCCCAAGCTGATCTCAAACTCACAATGATCTTCCTGCCTCAGCCTCCCCAGTGCTGGGATACCAGGTATGTGCCACCATGCCTGGCTGAGGCCCTGGGTTCTATTCCCAGGAGCCCCAACAATTAAAAAAGACAGGGAATCATAAGAAGGGACATCATGGCATCCTGGCCCTTAGGATTCAGGCCATCAGGCCATGAACATTCACCACACTGTGGAGATGCCCTGGATTTGGCCCCTCATCTAGGGACCCGCTAGCCTCTGACAGAGAGGGTTGCATGGTGGCACCTCTGGCCTCCCCCAGACCCAGCGGCGTAACGTGACTGTTCCCAAGTTTAGGCCATGCTCGCCCATGCCCCTTCTCCTCAGTACTCAGCCGCCCCAGGTCTCCAGGGAAGGTTCCTGTTGCTGTGCGCAGCTTCGGAGAACACTTTGTGCACCAGTGACTGTAGAAGTGGCTCTGGCAGTGCAGGCGGTGAGGGCGACTGTGAGGTTGCGGTGGGCTGCATCTAGATGACCCCCTGAGGCCTCCTTCCATCATAAAAGGGACTTTTGGGACGGTGATTGGGTCAGGAAGGCTTCCAGCTGATTTGCTGCTAGGAGGCGTGGTCTGGCGGGAAGAGGCGGGTCACTGTTCCCTCCCTGGCGCCTGCGTCCGTGCTCCGCTTTCTGTCTACCGAGCCGTGAGCCGCTTTCCTCGCTCTGCCCTGCTGCCCTTCCTGGGAGCCAGCGACGGTGAACTGAAACTTCTACAGACTTGAGCCAGAATAACCTTCTTCCCCTTCAAGTCACAGGTGTGGGGCACAGGGAAACTGACTCAGAGACTGCTGCGGGCGGGCGGACGTGGAGACCCGGCTAGCGGAGGTGGGGACAGTGGGGGTGGCGACGGGGGCGGGGTGCTGGCGCTGGTGCTGGTAGTGCTTGCAGGAAATCACAGAGAATGCACAGTAAAGCTACAGGCACAGTGGCCACATTTCTCCTAAGCCAGGCTACATGCAAGCAAGTGCTTTTTTGTGTGTCTTTTTGAGACAGGGTCTCACTATGCAGTTTAGGCTGGACTTGAGCTCACTCTGTAGCCCAGGCTGGCCTTGAACTCACAGCGATCCTCCTACCTCAGCCTCCCGAGTGCTGGGATTACAGGCATGTGCCACTACGCCCAGCTGGAAGTATATAATTATGGACACTGAGCCTAAGATTTTCAGGCTGTGACCAGGACCCAAGAGAGACACAGATTTCGAAGGCAAACTCTGCCCTGGACAAGGCAATAGCTTCAGGCAGGGCCATGCCCCAGAGGTCCATCTATGCTCCTGTGAGTGCAGAGGCAAAGGAGGCCTGGAGTGACCTCTGCAGTACCTGGTCAGACGATTTTATTCCAAAGTGGCAGGTTGGGGGTGTGGGAGAGCATGTGCTTACTGAGTGTTGGGACCTGGGTTCAAACCCAGCACCTCGAGGGCGCGGAGGGGATGGGGAATTTTTGTAAAGGCAGCTGAAATGTGAAACTGGCCTTGGGCAAAATGAACATTTCTTAAATCACTGCAAGCACCATGACCAGGCCCAGCTTTGAGCGATGCTACTTCCTGGAACCTCTCCTCAGCCAGGAGGAAGTCAGAGAGCTGCCGAAGGAGGGCACAGGAAGGTGGCAGCTCACCACGGAAAACAGTAAGTGCACAGTTAGTTCAGTGTAGCCATTCTACAGTGTATGCGCATCGCAAAAGGTCATGTTGTATGTGGTAAATACACACATCAAAGACTGAAGCTGGGTGTGATGGCGCACACCTATAATCCCAGCACTTGTGGGAGACTGATGTAGGAGGACTGCCCGAGTTCAGGTTCGAGGCCAGCCTGAACAATACAGTAAGACCTTGTCTCAAAAAACCCCAATTATAATAATAATGATAATAATAATATACTAAGGCTGGGGATGTATCTAGCTGGTAAAGCATTAGTATGTGCAAGACCCCAGATCTGATCTCCAGCACTGCAAAATCATATTTATTCATTTATTTGTTTGTTTGAGACACGGTTTTGCTATGCAGTTCAGGCTGGCTTTGAACACAATGTGTAGCCCAGGCTGGCCTCAAACTCAAGTTGATCTTCCTGTCTCAGCCTCCCAAATGCGGAGAATATAAGCATGTGCCACCATGCCTGGCAATAACAATTATTTTAAAAAAATTTTTTAAAAGCAATTTGAGTTGGGCATGGTGGCGCATGCCTATAATCCCAACACCTGGGAGGCTGAGGCAGGCAGATCACCATGAGTTTAAGGCCAGCCTGAACTATAAAGCAAGACCCTATCTCAACAAAACAAAAACAAAAAAAAGAAATTTGAGTTGCGTATAATTTTCACAATCCTAAAATATAATTCTTCCTTTGACTTTTTGTACCTACTTAGAATACAGAAATCATCCTAATCTTTTAACTCCTCTGAAAGGGGGCACCGGGTACATTTGGCCTGCAGGCCATGGCTTGCCGGCCCCAGGGTCAGAGTGCCCCTTTTAAGCCAGTCTAAAATTGGGGACATCTTCCAAGACCATGGCTTGACTCTTGTGTGCTCTAAAGAGTGGCTCCTCTTTGGCGCAGCAGGGAGCCCTGTGCCCTCAGTGACAGAGCCCCTCCCGACCTGAGGGCCTCTCATCCCAGCAGCAGGGGCTATGCTTCAGGCTGCTTCAAAGCTGGCTGGGTACTTGGGAGGCATGGTCCACAGGAGGTGGAACATAACTCCCTCCAGATCCGGGCAGTGTGCTCTGCACCCTGGGCCGCTGCCCCTCCTAGCAGTTTCCATGGGTGCAGGAGGACCCAGCCTCTCATTCCGGGGCAGGTCAGGAAAGGGATGGGGTGGTTAGGGAGCCAGCTCCCAAAAATGCCAGTTCTCAGCCTTGTGTTCACGGGATTTCTCAAATGATTTTATTTTAAATCTTGACAGTGGTCACATCAACATAGACTATTAACATAACACAACATTCAAAATACAGTGGAAAGTCACCTCCATCAGAGAGGGTACCGTAAGGCGTTGTATCCTGCCACAGAGGCAAAGGTTGGGGAAACTTGAATAAAAACCTTAAGTTGCCAGGCGTGGTGGTGCATGCCTCTAATCCCAAGGCTTTTGGAGGCTGAGGCAGGAGGATTGCTGCAAATTCAAGGCCAGCCCGAACTACATAGTGAGATACTGTTTTGTTTTTTTTTTAAATCTTCCCCTCCTACTAGAGACTGAACCCCAGGGGCACTCTACCACTGGGCTACTTCTTCAGCCTTTTACAGTTTTTTTTAAATCTTGAGACAGATCTTGCTAAATTTCCCAGGCTGAGCTCAAGCTTGCAATCCTTTTGCCTTAGCCTCCCAGAGTGCTGGGATTTCAGGACGGTGCCACCATGCCTGACTAAAATAAATATTTTTTGAAAAGTTTGCAATTCTTGGCTAAATTTAAAATGTGAATCATAAAAGAAAAAACACGGCAAACCGGGAAGCAGGGGACAAAAATCCCTCTCTGAGGGAAAAATTAATCTCGATTTAGAAACTTGAGAGCTGGGGTCCTGGCCCTGCCTAGGGGGGAAGGAGGAGTAGGTGGAACTGGGGACCCCCTGCGGGACCCTCTGCGGTGGCCCGGCCTCCGCACTTTGGTTTCGGTTTTAAGCACATGGCTTTCAAGGGGACTTTCCCGACCGGAGGAGGAAGCTGAGAGCCGGCACTGCCCAGGCAAGAAAAGAGCAACGTGGGCGGGGCAGCCACGTAGCCACCAATGGGCAGAACCAACCAGTGACCGCCAAGCCGCCCCAGCCAACCCTGAAGCCCCCAGCGGGGCGGGGGGGGGGGGGTATGAGCGAGTGTGCGTAAGCGTGCGTGCGTGCACATGCGTGTGTATGTACACACGTGTGCACACCCATGCTGCAGTTGAGCCCTGGCCTCCTGCGTGCTAACCATGTGCGCTCACCTGCAGCTGAACTCCCAGACCCCCTGGCTCCGGACCCTTAAAAAAAAATAGGTAGGACGTGCAAAACTGTGGTGTGAGGAAAGTCAGGCCTGGCAGTGCCCATCCATCATTCCAGCACTCAGGAGGCCCAGGCAGAGGCCTTGATGACTTCAAGGCAGCGTGGGCTACAGAGCAAGACCCAGTATCAAAAAGGAAGGAGCCAGGCATGGTGGTGCACATCTGCAAATGCACTCGGGAGGCTGAGGCAGGAGGATCGTTGCTGAGTTCAAAGCCAGCTTGAGCTACAAAGTGAGCTCAAGGCCAGCCTGAACTGCATAGGGAGACCTTGTCTCAAAAAGACAAGAAAAAAAAAAAACAAAAAACAGGAAAATCGAGAGAGAGGGAAAAAGGGAAGCGGAGGGGACGGGAAGAGAGGGCAGGGGACTGGAAAAGAAGAAAGGGGACGAGAGAGGAGGGGAAGGAGAGAAAGAGAGAGAAATGTAAAAATAAACAGTACCGTTTCCCGTGAAACTTCCATTTCGCTCCCCAAAGCATTATCACTGTCTTTTATCACCTTCCAGAGTTCTTTCATGCACAGACAAGTAACATGTATGTTTACATCAGATTTTCCCCGCTTTCTACTGCACGCAGCGGATCAGAACGCAGCCCAGACGTGCCTCACTTATCCGTGGGCCCCGGATGCCCTTGTGTTTACAGCCGCATCTTGCTCCTTGCAGGGCGGCACCATCCTCCTCACCCGGGCTGAGCACCTGGATCGTTTCCGGTTCCAGTGATTACTAGCGATGTCGCAGGGGGGAACCTGGCACAGGCTGCCAGGGCAAGGGGAGAGACAGAGAAGGTGGTGACGCCCTTCTGCTGGTGGTTGCTGCGTCACCCTCCGTAATTTCGTGCCGGCCCCGCCCTCCCGTTACGAAGCAGGCGGCAGAACTGCGGAGGCCACCACAGAGCGCACGGGCGAGGAAGCCTCAGCACACAGGGAGTTCCTCCTGCCAGGCTCCCCAACCCAAACCCTCCAACTTACACCCCTGGCCCTTTTCTCCTTTCTGAGAAAGAGCCTCACGCAGTATCAAAATTGCTTAGGCTGGGTTTAAACTTGTGATCCTCCAGCCTCAGCCTCCCTGAGTGCTGGGGTTACAGGCATGCGTGATCAGGCCCAGTCTAAAGGCTTCCTTCTTTTTCTGTTTTTGAGATGTACCTTTGGCTGTGTAATTCGGGCTGTCTTTGAACTCACTATGTAGCCCAGACTGGCCTCTTGCTTCAACCTCCCAAGTGCTGCAATTACACGTGTGTATTCCCATGCCTGGCGGCCAGGTTTTGTGCTAAGCATTAGAGACAAAAGACTAGCCCAAGCCCTATGAAAATCACAGTCTCATGGTAAAACAGAAGCCAGAGTGCAGTCATAAAGCCCTGGGGTTCACAGAGACAGGGAATATGGAGCACTTTAAACCCTAGAGGGGCTACCTGGCCTGGCTTGGGCGTGCTGGGGGCTGGGATATCAGTGCGTCTCTCTTCTGGGGGGTGGGGGGTCTCACTCAAGCTGTAAAAGCCAAAGACTGAAGGAGCTCTGGTCACAGGTGGAGGACAGGAGGACACAGAAGACGCCAGATCCGGTTCTGCCGCGATCCGAGCGCAGCTCACACCTACAAGAGATCACTAGCTGTTCTCCCCACCCGTTGTCCTCCCCTCCCACCGGCAAAATCTCCCTGAAGCTCAAATCTAACCTCTGTTCTCCCCTGCTCCTCACTCTCTGCTGCTTCTACTTCCTGATCCGTGGCCTCCCAGCCTGGCCTGTGTTGGTCAACTTCTCACAGTGCCTCGACAGCGTTTGAGCTGTCCTGCCTGGAATCCCTCGCCTCTGTCTGCCTGGGATATCCTGTCCTGCCTTGGCGAATGCGGCAGAATCTATTCATGCACCCAAGTGACTCAGGTGTGACTCAGGTGTGACTTATGCCCCAGCCCTGCCCACTGCGGCTCACCTCTGCAGGGCGTGTGTTCTGCCTAGTTCAGCATTCACGGCCTTCCTCCTGGCAGGGCTGTGAGGATGTGGCCTCCGCCCAGCTCCAGGGCCCAGCCCACAGGAATCTGCTAGATGCACACGTAGCTTGAGACCAGGAAACCAGAAGCTGCCACACAGTCCACACCCTGTAGACCTAGAAGGAGTTTAGAGTGAGAGTGCTGCGGGTGCAGGCCCCTCTGTTCCCATGCTCCTCTGACATCGCTGCGGGACGCAGCCTCCTGGCTCCCAGCCAAGCCTCTGAGCTGGCTTCTCAACCAGCCCCCCTCTCCAGCCAGTTGTAGTGGAGCACACCTGTAGTCACAGCATTCAGGAGGCAGAGGCAGGAGGATCAATGCAGTTTGAGTTCAGTGTGGGTGACAATGAGTTCCAAGCCAGCCTGAACTGCACAGTCAGACCTTGACTCAAAACAAAAACAAAAATTCTCCCTCCCTATGTCCAGGGATCTGTCTGTACTCCCACTTACAGCTGTAACAACAACTGGGGGTCATGGACACTGTTGACGGTGACCAGCAGTGACCATAGTAGTAAAGATGTTCAGTTTAATGTGGGACACAGGTTTATACACAATATGATGAAGATAGGCTGGGCGTAGTGGCACACACCTATAATCCCAGTACTCGGGAGGCTGAGGCAGGAGGATCGTTAAGAGTTTGATACCAGCTTGGGCTACAAAGTGAGCTCAAGGCCAGCCTGAACTATATAGCGAGACCCTGTCTCAAAAGACCAAAAAAAAAATAATCTATATATATATATGATGAAGATGAGTAAAACTCTTGAATATCTCTTTTGTTTGGGTTTCAATTTGTTTATTTGAGATAAGTACTTATGCTGCTGAGCTCTATCCCTGGCCTGGCCCTGTTTTGAACTTTAAAAACAAATCTCAATTGTTTTTTAATTAATTACATCAAACATCTTCCACGGCAAAGCATTTAAACAATAAAGTAAGGAAAATGTCTTCAACTAGGCATCACTACACTTAATAGTTAGGTGTGTGTCTTTCAGGCTCTTTTCGTGGCCTATACAAATACAAGCATGTGTGTGTATGCATAGTTTGTGTGACTGTAATACTATATATATAGTTTTTTTAAAATACAATTTGCCCAGGCATGTGGTGGCACATGCATATAATGTTAGCACTCTGGGAGGCTGAGGCAGGAGGGTCACAAGTTTGAGTTCAGCCTTAGCAACTTAGTGAGACCCCATCTCAAACTAAAAACTAAAAAAAGGGCTGAGAATGTAGCTCAGTGTGAAAGCCCTGCGCTCAGTCCCTTAGACCACAAAAATAAGTAAACAAACAACTTGATGGACCTTTGTCAGTACACATAATCCTATTTGATTTTTTTAATGATCACATAGTAGAAGTTCATTATAAGGGGGTCAAGAAAATATGGCCTGTGGACCAAACCTAGGCCTACCACCTAAACACAGTTTTCCGGGAGCCCAGTTATGCCTGTTCATGTATATATTATCTCCGACTGCTTCTGTGCTACAACAGCAAAGTTGAGGGGCTGCCTCAGAAATTCTGTGGCCCAGAAAAGCTAAAGCACTTGCACCCTGGCCCTGCACAGAGAAAGTGTGCTGGACCCTGCAGTATGGAACTGCACCGTGCTTTAGTGAGTGAGTCCCCTATGCAGTTGTTTCCGTTAGTTCAGCATCATAAACAACCCCACAGAGTTACTAGACTCAATCCCAGTGTGTCTGTATGGAAAGGTTTCCTTTAGAGAGAGGCCTTCAAGTTAACAGATGTTGTGGTTGAAATGCAACTCTGGAATAGCAGAACTTCTCAATGTTGTCACGAGAAAAGGATGTACACACTGAAAGACCTTTTCTTCTTTTTTGTTTTTTTCCTCTCTGTTTTGTTTTGAGACGGGACTCCCTGTAGTTCAGGCTGACCTTGAACTTGTAGTGATCCTCCTGCCTCAGCCTCCCAAGTGTGTGCCACCATGCACAGCAGAAAGACTTTGTTTACCCAAAAAAGGACCAGAACACAGGGCTGGAGAAGCAGCTCAGTGGTAGAGTGCTCACCTAACATGCATGAGACCCTGGGGTCAGCTATTAGTGTCACCAAACAAAACAAAACAAAACATTCACCAAAAAGCATTAAAGCACCCTCCAGGGGGCTGGGGATATGGCTCAGTGGAATAAGCGCCTACCTGGCAAGCTCAAGGTCCTGGTTTGATCCCTAGTACCGCAAAAAAAAAAAAAAAAAAAGCACACTCCAGGGATGCAGGACAATAGAAAACAATACTAGCCAGACCTAGTAGTTACTCAGGTGGCTGAGGCAGGAAGATTGCAAGTTCAAGGCCTGCCTGAACAACTTAGCAAGACCCTAACTCAAAATAAAAAGTACAAAGAGCAGGATATTATAGAGAGCCCTCCCAGTCCTCATCGAGGTCCAGGAAGTTTATACTTATAATCCCATGGGTAAGTTATTGGAGTCCTGTCAAGTTAACTCCAATCTACTGCTTCCAATGCAACCCACGATGTAAATACACAATGATGGAGAATCAAAGGGGTACTGAGTCCGGCTAAGAGGATGGTTAACTGGAACAAAAGGCCTTGACCCAGGTCCAAATCCAAGTTTTCGTGCTGGGCATGGTGGAGCACATCTGTTATCCCAGCACTCAGGAGGCTAAGGCAGGAGGACTGTTGCAAGTTCAAGGCCAGCCTGGGCTACAAAGTCAGCTCAAGGCCACCCTGAACTGCATAGCGAGACCCTGTCTCAAAAGGACTGAAAAAAAAAAATCCAGGTTTTATTCATTAGTGAAGAAGGGGGCTGGGGATATAGCTCAGTGGCACAAGTGCCTCCCTGGTAAGCACAAGGTCCTGAGTTCAATTCCCGGTATCAAAAAAAAAAAAAAGATGTATTCACTAGTGAAGAAGGGAGGGGCTTGAGGATGAGTGACCATGAGAGCAGTGGGAGTGGGGAGATGTACATGAGAGCCATGAGCTGGGCTAGGCAGGAGGCCTGAAATCACCTCCGCCAATGCGGACAGAAGAACATGCAGAAAGACTGACCCGCATAACACAATTGAGGTAATATCTCATGATTTGGGCTTGGTGCTTCAGCTCTGGTGTGTCATCTTTCAAGCCTCAGGAAGTCATAGCCTCTAGGCTTTTCATCCTGCCTAGTCCCAGCTCACACGAGAGAATAACGGGGTGGTAGGGTCCGGGGAAACACACCTGCCGTCTTCAAAGACTGCCATCAGCACCAGGGCTGGACCGAGCTGCATTGGTTAAAGCCAGTTAAAAGGGTAAGGAAAAGTCCTAGCCAGCTCTGTACGTATCAGTACATGGAAATAGGGTGAGGCTCAGCCAACATGGAGGCAATTGCTCCACTTTCAGGGAGAGCCTCGTAGGTGGTCCTCCAGAGATACTAGCTACCTGTGCTCACTGTCTATAATTAGGGACAGAGTTGGGCATACTAGCGCATACCTATAATCCCAACACTGAGGAGGCTGAAGCAGGAGGATCACCACTCATTCAAGGCCAGCCTGGGCTATACAGTGAGTTCAAGTTCAGTCTGAACTACATAGCGAGACCCTGTCTCAAAAAATAAAAATAAATTAGGGGTTCAGGAAAGAAGAAAGGAAAGGAAATTTTGTTTTGTGTTTACTTTTTTTTTTGGTGGTACTGGGGATCAAACACAGGACCTTGCACTTGCCAGGCATACGCTTATGCCACTGAGCTACATTCCCAGCCCTGTGTTTACTTTTTGAGACACAGTCTTGCTATGCTGGCCTTGAACTCATTATATAGTCCAGGCTGATCCTGAACTCACTGTGATCCTCCTGCCTTGGCCTCCTGAATGCTAAGATTACAGGTGTGAACCACCACATCCAGTTCACCAAAAGGAAACTGAAAATTACCACGCATATACCATATCCATGGGCTTGATACTCTGTGCCTAGGGGAGGTCGTCCATGGTAACTTGGGCATCAGCCAGTCAGAACACACTCAGACATTTCATAACTGGCATCACTGCACCACTGTGAGCAGCTGAACACAACCCTGCCTGGACTCAACCCTCTGCTCAACCCCACAGTAACGATGCAGCTTGGCAGCCAGGAGGCAAAGCAGCTTTCCACTGTACAGTACTCTGCCCCCTTTCTGCCTCATGTTCATCCCCCTTAATCTTAGCCACCAAGGATAGGCTATGGGTCTCTGAATCCATGCAGGTTTTGGCTGTGCTGGGGGCTACGATGTGTGTGTTGTTATCCCTTGAAGGCCCAAGTGTCAAAGGCTCGGTCACCAGCTGTGGAGCTATGGGAAGGCAGTAAACCTTTGAGGGTAAGGGCAGGGCTGGGGGCTGGGGCAGGGCTCAGCAGAGCAGTTCTTACTTAGCATGTGCAAGGGCCAGCACTGGGCCCCCAGCACCACTAAAATCAGTAACATACAAAGGAGGGTCTCCTGGGGGGACATTAAGTCAGTGCATACAACCTAAAGGGCAGCGGTAGGACCCCAGCTGCTTTCTTTCTCTGCATCCTGGCTCCTGTGCGATGAACAGCTTCCCTGGCCACCTACTCTGTCATGATGTAGCACGGCCACAAGCCCAAAAGCAACTGGCCAAACTCATGATGGCCTGGGACCCCTGATACCATGAGCCGAAATAAACTGTTCCTCTTTCTAAGGTGATTGTCTTAGATGTTTTCTTATGGCAGTGGAGAGCTAGCACATGTGTAGAGTTAAATTTATACACTGCTATCGATAGTTCCCCAAAGAAGATATACAAAAAGGGGGGCCAGTGAGTGTATCACAATATACTCCATCATCGGTCCTTAGAGAAGTGAAAAAGCAGAGGCATGATGAGTTAGCACTTTACACCTAGCAGACAGGCTAAAATAGATTACCCGTAGCAAGTGTTGGCCAGAATGTGTAGAAACTGGTATCTCACCTACTGGTAGTAGGGATATGAAATAGTTGAGCCACTAAACAGTACAACTTGGTGGTGTTAGGTTTGGCACCAAGGAAGGCTGGAGAGAGACAAAGAGGGAGAGGGAGGGAAGAAGGAAAAGGAGAGGGAAAGGGAGAAGAAGGAGGGGAAGGAGAGGGAGAGAGAGAGGGAGGGAGGAAGGGAAGGAGGGAGAGAAGCAAGGACCTTCTGAAGGGTGTAGCTGGGAACAAAGAATATATTGGGCTAGGTTGAGGATGGAATTTATGAGGCAGTTCAAATGACATAACAGATGCTGATTGGTTGCTGTGTGCAAGGAAACAGGAAGTTGTAATGGGTGGAGGAAGTTGGTCTGGGAGAGACACATGGTTGTTTCTGAGCTGTGTCGTGTTGGATCACTGCCATGATGGCTTCCCAGAAGCTTATATGGGCAGAAACCCAACAGGCCGGGTGTGGTGGTGCACACCTGTAATCCCAGCACTCGGGAGGCTGAGGCAGCAGGACTGCTGTGAGTTAGAGGCCTGCCTGGGGTACAAAGGGAGTTTAACACCAGCCTGAAACCCTGTCTCAAAAAGGGGAAGGAAGGAAGGAAGGAAGGAAGGGAGGGAGGGAGGGAGGGAGGGAGGGAGGAAGGAAGGAAGGAAAGACACCTAGCAGGTGGCTCCTTAAAAAGTTAAACAGACACCATATGATCCAGCAATTTCACTCCTAGGTATATGCCCAAAACGAAAGCACATGTGTACACAGATATTTATTACATTCACAATAACTAAAAAGTAGAAACAACCCAAATGTCTGTCACCTGACACACGGATGAACAGGGCATGATATATCCCTATAGTTGAGTATTATGCAACCATGTGGGTTAATAACTCTTAGTCATTGAGGGCTGATCAAGCCCGCAATCTCCCAAGCAAAGGCTTAAATAAGTGAAACAATTGAAATGACTTTAGGGCTCTGGAAGTGTTCAACCCTACCACAGAATTCAAGTTCTCTGGGTTAAACCAAGAGCTTCCCTGGGTGACCCATATTTATTTGGTTTTCTTTCTTTCTTTCTTTCTTCTTTCTTTCTTTTCCTTCCTTCCTTCCTTCCTTCCTTCTTTCCTTCCTTCCTTCCTTCCTTCCTTCCTCCCTTTCTTTCTTTCATTTTTGGCTTTTTGAGACAGGGCCTTCCTAGAGTTCAGGGTGGCCTTGAGCTCACTTTGTAGCCCAGGCTGGTCTCGAACTGGCAATGATCCTCCTGCCTCAGCCTCCTGAGTGCTGAGATTACAGGTGGGCACCACCACGCCTGCTTATTTGGTTTTCAAAGGAGTATACTGAAGAAAATGCAGGAATCTGGGAAGGACGTGGGAATCCCTCTAAGGACTTCTTCAAGTAATACTTTATGTTAATTTAGGAGAACTGTTATCTCCAGGAAGTTTTCTTGGTAGGAGAGAGATGTCTGCAGCTACAGTCTCTTTTTAGTTAACTGGGGTTGGAGCCAAAAGTCCTCAGCTGTGGCCTTGTCTTGTCCTTTGAGGCCTCATGGCTTGACCCACCATTAAAGGCCTCAGTAGGGGCCAGTGACTCACAAGTAAACATGGAAAGCCAACTGGTTAATAGGTGTTCAGAGCAGCTTCACAGTGGTCTCCATCAACATGTAAAAGGATGAGAAGTACTGATACCTGCTGCTACAACATGGACTCACCTTGAACACCTTATGCTAAACGAAAGAACACAAAAAGGCACATATTAGGCTGGCTGTGGGGTGTGGGGATGCATACCTGTAATCCCAGCATTTGGGAGGCTGAGGCAGGAGGATTGCTGTGAGGAGTTTGAGGCCTACCTGTGCTACAAAGTGAGTTCAAGTCCAGCCTGAACTACATGGTGAAACCCTGTCTCAAAAAGTTTAAAAAAAAAAAAGCCACATATTATGATTTCATTTGGATGCCACGTCCAGAATAGGCAAACCTAAAGATGTGGATTAGTTTGTGGCCAAAGGCAAGAGGAGAGGCAAATGGGAAACGACTGTCAGTAGATACAGAATGATGATCTTGGGGATGGTTGCAACACTTTGTGAAAATACTAAATATTTTGGGAATGGTTTATTGTATGTGAATAAGATTCTTCTAAAAGTTGTATACTATCAGACTAACGAACTCTGCCCATTGAGGACTTGCCTTTGTGTTTCACTGTAAACATTTTCCTGTGTGAGAGAGAACACTCGTTGCATTTGCATGATTTTGGCACAGCCAAAGCATGAGTCACTCTCACACAGGCTTCCTCTGGATCAGATGCACTGAGTGCTTCATGCGAGTGAAGCCCCAGGGATGGAAAGAGCCCGTTTGTGCTTTGGGTCCTCCAGTCCCTGCTGTCTGCCCTCAGTTCTGAAGAGCTAGGCTCTGTGGGGCCAAGAGAACGCAGAGGGCCCTGGGCTCACAAGAATCCAAAGGAAACTCGGCCTTGCTCATCACCAGGAACAGTATCCAGCGTGGATGTAAAAGGTGAAGGTCAAAGTCAGGAGCCAGCTACAGTCAGGGACTGGTAAGGATCAGCGTGGGAGGCGTGTTCCACAAAGCGAGTGGCATGCCTGTTCACATCAGCTCCCCTCAGCACCTAATCTCTCTCTGGGAGACCTGGCAAACTGCATGGGGCTCCATCCCGTGTGTTCCATCCTGGATGCTTTGTGGCAGGAAGGGGGACAGCGTCCCTCTCAGGACCTAGGGCCGTGGGTGGTGGTGGCACTCTGCCTGCAGAGGGGGCCGGTGGGATGCAGTGCTGGGTGTGCTGCCTGGAGTCCAAGACCCCAGCCCAGCAAAGAAAACAGGCAGGGCCCAGCAGGGCACAGGAGGGAGCATGGGAGCAGTGGCCAATGGTGTTTTGTTTTTGTTATTTTGCAGTTCCGGTCATGGAACTCAGGACTTTCACACTGAGCTACTTGTCTTGTGTTTTTGAGAAGGTTCCCTCTAAAAGTTGGTAAGTTGCCCAAGTGGGACTCAACCTTCGCTGTCGTGCCTCAGGCTCCCAGAGTGACAGGATCACAGGCATGAGTCTCTCACTTTCCCCTTTCCCTTGAGTTCTCCTTTTCCTTCACTCTCTTCTTTTTTTAGGGTCTTGTTTTATAGTCCAGGCTGACCTTGAGCTTGCCCATACTTGTAATCTCCTGCCTCAGCCACCCAAGTGCTAGGATTATACATATACTACCATGCCCAGTGATTTTTGTTTTTAATTAATTTCCATTATTTCAATTGTACATACTAATGGGGGCCCAGGCGACAATTTGAATATGATCAGGGTAGTTAGCAGATCCATCTCCTCAAACATTTTTTTTGGGGGGGACCAGGAGTCAAGCAGATGCTTGGGGTCTTGCCATGTAGACGCTGTGCCATTGAGCTAAATCCCTGGCAACATTGATTTATTTATTTTCACATCAGACAGGTAACGTGCTGACATCATAACAGGGTTTGAGGAAGGCACATCTCATGCAGATGGCATGAACACCCAATCATCATGCTCATGAACTTAAGGATCTACTTTTTCTTAAAGTAAGGAAATTATGTATTTCTTTTGTTTAGCCAAAAAAAAAAAAAAATTACCCAGTGTAACAGAACGTGAAATTGTAAGTTTCAAAAGAAGCCTCTGGATGCAATAAATTTAACATGTCCAAGCCAAGGAGCTGATGGAGCATGGATATTCAAAGGAAAGTGTAAACTCAAGCCAACAGCCGGCACTAGACAGCTCCGAGGCCCTCACACCTCTGTGCGCACACTCTGTGAAGAGAGGAGAGCATGCCCTGGAACCTGTGCTGTGGGTCCCCAGCGAGCACTGTGAGGCCAAGGCCGAGGCTTAAACACTTCCTTTAAACTTTCTGTTCACACCTAATCATCGCACAGGGTTAGAAGGTGCAGTGCAATGTTTGCCTTGCAATGCTGCATAGAGTAAATAACCTCCCCGTTTCCGTCATTACTTTAGCAAGTGATGATGGTTTTATTTTTTGCAGTGCTGGGGCTCAAACTCCAGACCTCCTGCACGGCAGGCGGTCACTGTAACACTGAGCCACACCTCAACCCACAGGTGTTGCATCACTGGCTTTTGGAGCCAGAGTGTAAAGCAGCAGTCTGTGGAGCAGCAGATCCAGAAACCCTGGGGCTCAGTCCTGGGCTCCCCACAGGCTCCATGAAATGCAGGTGGCCTGGGACAGCAGGAGAAGGTCCTAAGGGGACACAGGACAGCAGAAGCCATGGTGAGGTGGGACAAGACCAGAACTGTCAAGATAGAGCCAAAGAGGCGGCACCTGGAGAAACTCCCCCAAGCTACTGAAGCCCCAGGAGGCCGTGGAGCTGGGGTAGAGCTCAGCAGCAGAGCACTGGCCACAGCTGAGCCCGAGCACACACTCCCTGCCCTAGCACAGCTGGCGGGCGACAGTCCCGGGGGGGGGGGGGGGGGGGGGGGGGGCGGGGGCGCTGGCTATGGCCAGGAGCAGGGCTGCACGCGACTCTAATTACAGCTTCTTTCTCCAACTCTCTATTCTTCCTTTGCTAAACACAGCTCACTTTTTACATTACTTATCAGCCACAACCTCGGCAAGAGCAGTTGTTTTAGGCTGAGTGGCAAGTATCTGTTAATAAGGTAATTAGTTGTTTGCATATCACAAAGAAAAGGACAGGATGGGGTTTTTCTCTAGTCTAGAGAGGAAGAAAAACATCCCAGAGCACTTCACCAGCACTTGTACATAAGTGGCTTTTTGTTCAATTGTGCACTCTTGGGTGCGTGTGTCCGTGCACGCTGAGACTGAACTCAGACCCGCACACATGCCAGGCAGGCACTTTACCACTGCGCTTCATACTTAGCTCTCTACTTTATTCGTACTTTCAAGCCACTGAGATTTTGAGGTTATTATTGCAGCATAACTTAAAGCTATCCCGACGTAACAGAGCATAGAGGCGGGAGACCAGAACAGGCTTGACAGAAAAGCTTGGGAAGATCAAGCTGCTAACAATACAGACTAGAGAAAAGGACATTCCAGAGATAGGCTCTCAGCTGGATGTGGTTGTGCACCCGTCATCCCAACACTCAGGAGGCTGAGGCAGGAGAGTCAGCTCAAGTTCAAGGCCAGCCACATAGTGAGTTCAAGAGGGTATTCTGGCCTTGAACTCACTATGCACACTGAACCCATTATGCCCCTCGGACTGGCCTCAAACTCACAGGGACCCTCCCACCTCAGCTTCCTGAGTGCTGGGATTACTGGTATGCACCTCCCTGCCCGGGGAAGGTCATTTCTAACCTGCTGGCTTCCCCTCCTGTCCTGTGGACTCCAGGCTGTCCATACAGGCACTTTCCGGTGTGACTCACTGCTTCCCAAACAGCCACCTGTTAATGCCTCAAACCTGGGCCCTTTTCCAGGCTGTGCGCTTAAGTCTTCCATAAGTTTTGGGGGAGCCCGAGACCAGCGCAGGGGGCTGTGAGTCCAGTCTGTGTGGATCCCTCACTTTCAGGTGTCCCCATTTTCTGACCTTCCTTAGGGCCACCAGTACCCCATTACTGGGTGCTATTTTCCCAGGATCTGCCTGTGGGGATGCATGAGGTTTTCTAAATTGGCATCTGACTTTTGGTCACAGTTAAAGCGGGAAATGTCCTCATGAAGCACTGGGCGGGCTCCAGGGACAAGACATGATGTGACATGGGGAACCGCAGTTGTGATGGGAGCGTCCGAGTTACAATGTGGTCCATTCATTCATTGCCGGCCAAGTGCATGCTGGGTGTCAGTGAGGGGACTGCCTAGGGCGGGCGGCAGGCGGGAAGGGTCGGCTTCCCTGCAGGTCTGGGGGCTCTGTTTTATCTCCAGACCCTTCCCCTTGCTCCATCCTCACCATCTCCCAGTAAGTGATTTTGCTGGAAGCAGCTCCAACTTATACCTTCCTCATGGCAGAGATCTAGAACTGATTTTTTTTGTTTTGTCTTTTTGAGACAGGGTCTCGCTATGCAGTTCAGGCTGGCCTTGAGCTCACTTTGTAGCCCAGGCTGGTCTCGAACTCGCAATGATCCTCCTGCCTCAGCCTCCTGAGTGCCAGGATTACAGTTGTGCGTCACCACACCATCTATAACTGATCTTTCTTTTCTTTCTTTGTTGCATTGCTGAAGGTTGAACCTAGGGCCTCCACACTGAGCTACATCCACAGACCTTTGTAAATTACCCTAAGGCAGGATCTTGCTCAGTTGTTCAATTGCTCGGGCTGGGCTGGAACTTGTAGTCTTTTCTGCCCCAGCCTCCCCAGAGTGCTGACGTTATAGGCATGAACCACCATGCCCAGATCTTAACTGATTTTTAGAGGGAGAAACAGAAAGTTACTGGGTGGGCCTAGGAAGTAGCTCAGTGTGAAAGTCCTGGGTTTAACCCCCAAAGACCACAAAAGCAAACCAAACCAGAACAGTATGTTCCTTTCACTTCCGGGCCCTCTACATAACACCTTCTACTTCCTATGTCTTTATTCCATTCTTTTATTCATTTATTTTTACTTTTTATCTGGAGACAAGGTCTCGCTGTATAGTTCAGCCTGGCCTTGAACTCATTACGTAGCCAAAACTGACCTCGAACCCATGGCGAGCCTGTTGCCTCATCTTGCTGAGTGCTAGGACTACAGACTTGCGTCACCACATCTGGGTGCCCATTTATTTCTCTGGCAAACTTCCTTACACATAAAAGAAATAAAGAAGAAAGAAAGGCTGGGTGTGGTGGCGCACACCTGTGATCCCAGCACTCGGGAGGCTGAAGCCGAAAGATCACAAATTTGAGGCCAGCCTGGGCAACACAGCAAGTCCTGTTTCCAAAATAACAAACCACACAACAAAACGTCATCATTCGGAAAAGGATAAACAAATATATTCATTCATTCATTCATTTTTCAGTGCTAAACGTGGAACTACAAAGCAATAACCCCAGCTCTCTTCATGTTGAAACAGACTCTCACTAAAACTAAATTGCCCACATTGAGATCCTTGCCTCAAACTTGAGATCCTCTTGCCTCAGCCTCCCACAGAGCAAGCATCAACAGACCTAAACGGTCTGCTTTTTTCTGGTGGTGGTACTGGGGACTGAACCCAGGCAGTGCTGAGCTGCATCTCCAGCCCTTTTGATTTTGAGACTAGGTCTTGCTGAACTTAATTTTTTCAATGAAAATGTATCATAAGCACATTCCCAGTTCATTACTTATTCATTTACCACCAATTTTATTTAAGTTGCCTTCAACTTTACATATTAAAACATTGTCATAACCATCCTGTGTCTAAAATCTGTACATGTAACAACCATTATTTCAATCAGCTGAATGAGTTGAGGTGGGATTATTACTGTAACTGAGAATGAGTAAAATTCTATGGCAAAAAGAGAAGAAAAAGAAATTCTACAGCTCAGCTGGGTGTGGTAGCAGATACCTGTATTCCCAGCACTCTGACAGGCTGAGGCAGGAGGATTGCAAGTTCAAACCCAGTCTGGGCAACTTAGACCCTGTCTCTAAATAAATAACGTCAGGCATAGTTGCACATGTCTACAGTCCCAGTACTGAGGAGGCTGAGGCAGGAGGAATGCTTTGAGTTCAAGGCCAGCCTCAGCTATATAGTGAGACCCGTTTCAAAAAAATCAAAATAATATAAAATATAAAGGTGGGAATGTAGCTCAGTACAAAAACCTTGGGTTCAATCTCCATCACCACCACCACCACCACTATTACTATTAATGATAATAAGTTTAAAACTCTATGGCTCTTCAAACTTACCATGTAGTTCTCTTTGGAAACAGTAAAAACTCATACTCCTTTTGCAATACCCTTATTATCATCGCACATTACTAGAAGCATTTTCCACCAATTTGGGAGGCGAAATGACAGTCCTCGGATTCGCTCAGGACACGCTCAGGTTCTCAGGCCCCCAGGCCCCGCTCCTGCCCAACCTAACCTGGCTTCTGCCCAGTGTGGTCTGTGGACCCCAGGGCCTCTCTTTCGACCCCACCTGCACCTCCTCCTGCATCTGACTTTCTGGGTTGTAAGACTGGGTCTCACGGTGTAGCCCAGGCGGCCTGGAGCTCACAGCACCCTCCTGCCCCGCCCAGCTACCCCTCACCCTCTTCGGCGCTGTTCCCAAAACACGTAGCGCCCTTCTTGCTGTGCGCTGGCGCTGGCTACAGACACGACTGAGAGTGCTGCCTGAGTCTACACTGCAGTGGAGAGATCCGGAGAGCTCGCAGTAGGGCCATGCTGTACCGGAATGCGAAGAGTCACTAAGAAATATGGAGTAGGTAAAGAATTAGTAGGGACAAGGTCCTTCACAGGACAGGAGTCAGGGAGCGAAGACTGGCGTAGGATAAATCCATGCCCGATGCTCTAACGCAGCAACATGCAAAGGCCCTGCAGCAGGAAAGGAGAGTGCGCTGCCCCAGCGCTGGGTGGCAGAGGCAGTTGGCAGCTCCTACAGGGTTTAGGGCCTTAGTGGCAATCCCCTAAGTCGGTAGGAACAGCCAGGACCACCGTTCTTAGCAGCCTCATTCCTGAGACACTACACCCCACACCCTGACGGGTTTGGGTGTGTCACACACCTTAAGTCCCAGCACGTGGGAAGCTGAGGCAGTAGGACCACCTTGAGTCTTAGGCCAGCCTGGCCTACATGAGTTTAGGGCCAGCATGAGCTATATAGCAAGATCCTGCCTCAGAAAAATAGTACAACAAATTAGTAAAACAAAAAAACCAGTATCCAACACCTGCAAATGAAAAAGAGAGGTTTATTTTGACTCGGTCTGTAAAGGTTTCAGGTCACAGTCCCCTGGCTCCAAAGCAGGGTAGCAGGGCACATGGGCCTACAGAGCTGCTCACTGTGCAGCAAAGTGGAAGTCTGAAGTAGAGCTGGGAGGGGAGGAGCTGAAAAGGGGGAGAACATTCAAGGCCACACCCCCAGCGACCTGCCACTTCCGCCAGGCTTGGCCTCCTAACAAGTCAGTTGTGGGTGACTGAGAGGCTAGCAGCCCACAGCCAGGGAGCTGGGTCAGAACCTTGCACCTTCCTGCTGTTCTTACCACTTTCAAAGCCTGAACCTTTGACACACGGTCTCACTATGCAGTTCACTATGCAGTTCACTATGCAGCTGGGATTAGAGTGTGTACTCTACTGCACTCTGCATATACTTTGTTTTTTGTGGTACTGGGAATGAACCCAGGGCTTTACACTGAGCTACAACTCCAGCCCTTTTAATTTTTTTTTTTTTTTTTTTTTGGTCTTTTTGTGAGAGGGTCTTGCTATGCAGTTCAGGCTGGCCTTGAACTTACTTTTTAGCCCAGGCTGGCCTCGAACTCATAACAATTCTCCTGCCTCAGCCTCCTGAGTGCTGGGATTACAGGCCTACGCCACCACGACTAGCTTTTTTTTTTTGATACAGGGTCTCAGTCGCAAAGTTGACCAAGATGCGTTCAAACTCATGCACGTCCTGTGTCAGCCTTCCAGGGTTGGACTGCAGGTGCGCCATATATATGTGTGCCACAGGGTCTCACTGTGTAATTCAGGTTGGCCTGAAACTCACAGGGATACTCCTGTCTCAGCCTCCTGAGTGCTGGGATTACAGGCATGCATCATCATACCTGGCCCACTAATGTAGTAAGAAAAATAACTAGTTTTTAAAAAAGGAAATGGAAATATAACTTTGCAACTTCTCTAAAATAAAAGGCCTGAGGGTACAGCTTCGCGGGAGAGGAAAGTCTGGTTTAATCAAAGACAGCTGTACCAACTGTTTCCGAACTCGGAGATGTGCCTAAAAAGCTAGCACTTCAGCAGGTCCTTCAATTAGTCTCAGACCTTGGCCCACAATGAAAACTTACTTTAAGCCAGGGGCGGCGAACCTATAGCACTCCTGCTGTAGCAGGCTATTTATTATCATTGAAAGCTCAAAAAGGTTTGCCACCACGGCTTAAGCTTTCTCCAGGCCTCAGCCAGCCAGCCATTCATTCATTCATTCACTCAGCACCACTGGCTCTTAGAGATGGAGGGGAACCTCACGCTTACTGTCCTGAGGGAGCGCACTGAAAATGCACATGCAAACTAAACAGAGTGCGTGGGACCTGAGCCGGAATTGGCCCCTGACTCTGCTGTGCCCCATCCGCGCTACACACACCGTGGAGCATGACAGCACTGCCACAGCACCACAGAACCTGGACGCACAGGCTGCTCTGACAAGGTTGGTGCTGGACCTCGCGCTGGAAGTTATTATACTCATCCTACGGATCACAGGCGGCTGGGGTGACAAGAGCTTGTTTTCAGTCACTTTTATTGAGGTATAACTCACAGACATCAAAGTCATCCTCTCAGGTATACAGCTCTGTAAATTCTAACAAACATATCCAGCAATATAAATTCCACAGAAGATATATTCTCATCTCAAAAAGTTCTCTCTGCCATCTAGCACCCTCAGCCACCTGGAACTCTTCATCTGATTTCTGTCTTTCTAGCTTTTCACTTTCTATGAGAGAGGGTCTCACTGTGAAGTTCAGGCTGATCTCAAACTCTTCCTGCCTTGGCCTTCTGAGTGCTGCGATTACTGATAGGTGTCTGGCTAATTTTTTATTTTGAAATACTTAGACCCAGGTAAATTGCAGAAAGGACTCCTGTACACTCCCCCCAGTGGTAATATCCTGCAAAACTACAGGAAAATACCAAAGCCAAGAAATTGAGAGGTGCCATACCATCAACTAGACTACAAAACATTCATTGGCTTGTTTTAGAGAACACAATTGGGCTGGGCTTGGTAGCACATGCCTGTAATACTGGCTGCTCCAGAGCCTGAGGCAGTAGGACCTTAAGTTCAAGGTAGCTTGAGCAATTTAGTGAGATCCTGTCTCAAAACAAAACAATCAACTAGAACATAGTATGGAAGAGAGGTTGGACCATAAGGTTGTTTTTTATACTGTCCACAGAAGTCAAGGAAGTGCAGGGCAAGGACCAAAGGGAAGTATTTACGGAGTAGAACAGCAATCATTTTCACAATCTGGTGTAAGGGTTTGTTTGTCTTTTTGAGAAGCCTTGGGCTCACTTCCTAGCCCAGACTGATCTTGAAATTGCTATGATCCTCCTGCCTCAGCCTCCCAAATGCTGGGATTACAGGCGGTGTCACTGTGCCTGGCTAGTGGTGTAAGGGTTTACATCAATCCTTTCTTTTTTTTAAGCGAAATTTCCCAAATAGCAGGTTACTTTAAATTGAAGGGCCTGACCTCTATTTAAATGCGGGTCACGAACACCCAGTATAATGATAGCATTCCTTTTTATGTCGCTTTTTTTCTGAGCCAGGGTTTCACTATGTAGGCCAGGCTGGCCTTGAACTCACAGCAATCCTCCTGCCTCAGCCTCCTAAATGCTGGTACTACAGATGCGCCCCACTATGCCCCAGTCTTCCTGCTTATTCCTGAAACAAGAAGTAAGATTCCTTAGTTATTTTTTCGTTTCCTTATTTTTCCCTGGCTGAAAACAATGAAATACTGTCAAGAGTTGATATCCCCTGGGAGTTTAGACAAGGTTGTAGCTGTTCCTCTAACAGGATTAGCTCACCTTTCAACAAACACAAACTCAATCTCTAGACTCACTCCTGGAGTACGGGGCTTTTCTAAGTTTTATCTGCTCCTGCCTTCTGATTGGATTGATTCCCCCTTCATCTTTAATTTATATGAATTCATATAAAGACATCATTCACTCAAGAGACTGTGGGGTTAACAGCGATTGTCCTCACTTCTTCATCCCAAGAAACTGAAGCTCCTACATGACTGGCACGCAGGATCACATAGGGTGATACTGTAAAGTGCTCAAGCGGGGAGTTCTGGGGCACACCTGTAACCCCAGCTCTGGGGCGACGGAGGCAGGAGGGTCGCCAAGAATGCAACACCAGCCGGAACTACATAGCAAGACCCTCCCTTAAATAAACAAAACAAAACAAAACAAACCCAATGCTTATAAAGACACCAGCCCTAGTACGCATTCAGTAAATTTTAGCTAGGCTTACCTGCCCATCTCATCAAAGCTCTGCCTCTCCAGCTTTAACCCCTTCCTCCAGCTGTGCTGGAATGAATTTGGGCAAAAGCTCCACAAAGGCATCTGGGGGCAAAAGTCTTCATTTAAACCCTACTTTATCACTAGCTACTATCAAATACCACCCCTTTAGTAGGCAGGCGTGACCTGTATTACCTATTTCCTTAAATCGAGCTTTTTAAATATCTCTGAAACCAGGAAGTATCTGGAAATCAGATTCAATTAAATATAAACTTTCTACCGTGCCCTGTGCTCAGTACCTCATAGAAATTCGAAGCACTAAATCTACCATACCTCTTTTACTAAACATTAGCAATGACAGCCCTCCCCTCCCTGCCCTTTGACACAGGGTCTCACTGCGTACCCCGCCACCAACTCTCGAGCCTCCTACCTCAGTCTCGCGAGGGTTGGGCTTACAGGCATGTGCCACCATGCCCGGGTGAGGTTAAGTCACTTGACCAGGTCCCATAGCCAGGGAATGGTGGACAGAGTAATATAACCCCAAAGCCAGCAGTACCCTAGAAACGAATTTCAGTACTCTCAGCCTGGAAACTCAATCCTAGTGCACGCCGAAATGGGGGAGGGAAGCACAATGTGAAATGGAAAAATAAAGCAATCACCAAAACACGCAAGACAAACAGGCTCAGCAAGGTTAAGTAACGGGTCCAAGGTGACAGCGAGGAGCGTGGACCCGGAGTCCCGCGACTCCCGCGGCCGCTGAGTCTTGACTCCGAGGCGGCATCTTTTTTCACCAAGCCACGGCTACCACGTGGTCGGGGACAGCCTGAGCATCTGCTGAATTAATAACGCCTGAAAACAAAGTTGACAGTCAGGAAGTGGGTACCGGTGGGTCAGACACGCAAACAACCCTGTCCGCGGGCAGGAAGCAAGTCCGAGCGTCCGCGGCGAGCCGACGCGCCGCACCCGGGGCGGCCGGAGCCCATCTCCCGCCCGTGGCACCCCGCTCCGCTCCGGGCCCGGGACACGCGGCGAGCCCCCAGGCGCCGGGTTTAAAAAGAAACCCCGGCACGTGTCCCCGCGCGCCAGAGGCCCGCAGCCGGCCCCGGCGAGCTCGCCGGCCGCTTCCTCTTCCTCCCTCCGCGCGGCAGCGCCTGGGCCCAGCCGAGGCCCCGTCCGCCAGCCCGGCCTCTCGGTGAGCGCACTCGCCGCGCCCGAGCCGCCTCCGCCCGGCGCCTGGGCCCGTCGCGGGCCGCGGAGGCGGGGTCGGCTGCGGGCGGCGGAAGGAGGCGGAGGAGGAGGAAGAGGCGGTGGCGGCGGCCAGAGCCGGGGGAGGGCGGCGCGGGGCGGGGCGGGCCGGGGGAGGGGCGGCTGGGGCGGGACTCGCGGAGCGCGGCACCGCTGCCGGAGCCGGCGGGCCCGAGGGTGACCGAGTCCCGGCGGGCGCCGGCGGAGCCGCGGCGTCGGACCCGCCTCCTGGAGGAGCTCAGCCCCGGCCAAGCCCGGCCCCGTCCCCGCCCCGCGCCGCCTCCCGCCGCCGCCGCGGGAGCTCGCCCCTGCCCACCCCGCCCCCGCGGCCGAGCCCGGAGTCGAGTGGGAGTCGGCCGGCCGGCGCGGGCAGCCCGGGACCCCGCGGGGGACGCTGCAGCCGGGCCGGGAGGGGCCGCGCCGCCGCCGTCTGAACTAGGATGTCCCGACATGAAGGTGAGCGCGCCCCCGCCCCCACCCGCGGGCCTCGGCCTACCCCGCCCGGGCCGGGCGCCGCGCAGGGCTGCTGCGGAGCGGCGGCGACGCCGGCCGGGCCGAGGCGCCAGGCCGCCAGCGGGCGGGCGGACGAGCGAGCGAGGGCCGGGAGCCGCGCTACCGCCGCAGCGCGGCCGCGGCCCTGAGCTGGGCCTGCTGCCGGAGGCGGGGCGGCGGGGCGGCCGGAGGGTTTGCACTGTCATGGGGCGGAGGGGGGAGGGGAGCGGCGGGGCCCGTTACCGGCGGGAGCCCGGCCCTCGGGACCTGTACCGGCCGCGCAGGCCCTACCGGCCGCCCCGCAGCCGCGGGCCCGAGCGCGGCCTAGCGTCCGCCGCCCCGGAAGGACCCGGCGCTGTGCCGGAGCCGGGCCACGGGCGGCGGCGGGCGCGTCCGGTCGCCGGGAGACGACGGCGACGGCCCCCACCTGCGGGCGGCCGCGGGGCGGGCGGGCGGTCTCGGGCCGGGCTTGGGGCGCCCTCCCGGCTGGAGCCTGCCCGGCCTCGCGGCTAGGCCTCGGCGCGGCCCTGGGCTCGGGTAACCAAGTTCCCGGGGCGGATCCGCCCGGCCGGGCGAGCGAACTCCCTGCTCAGCCGCCCCGTCGGCGTGGGACTCGCACCCGGCCGGGCCCCGGGCCTCGCGGCGCGCGCTGCCCGCCGAGCCGGGTTTGAGTCGATGACTGCGGTGAGGTCTGCTCATAATTGGGGGGCATTTGGACTTTGTTGTAAGATTTGAAAACGCGTGGGGTACAGTTGGAAATAAGCAGACGACTCTAGCTCGGTCTCGGGGCACAAAGGGACAAATGTTTAGGGCTGGGGCACAGGCATTGAGCTTGTGGAAAACAAGTTAACTTCAATTTACTGCCATATGGCTTAAGAAAGAGGGAGGGGGCAGCGTTTTCTTTGTTTCACTAGAGCAGGTTTTTAAATTTAAAAAAGTATTAACAGACTTGGTGAAAAGTTTATCCTAGGAAGGTTAACACCACATTGTAGAAGTGGCTTGCAAGTCTTGTGTACTTTAGATTTTAAAATCCTGTGTAGGTGATGTAGGAGTGGAGAAAGTTTAGTGAGTCAGATTAGTATGTATTTCACCCCTTGGGAAGGGCATTCTTAGGAAAATAAAAGCCCTTAGAATTTCAAGGTTGAAATACTCAGATTGACTGACATTATATTTGGAGCCAGCTTCAGAACTTGCATTACTAATGACAACGTTAAAATTGACTTCAAGAACGTTGTTCAAGGATTCTGTGTTTTAGAAAGTGACAGAACTGATAGGAAATACTGATGGGAAATACACTGTATTTTCTTCACAGACCATTTATGAGAACTAACCGTGTTCAAGTGTTGGACATTTTTGAATAATAGGGTGCTTAGTTTAGTTAAATTGAAAGGAATACTGGATAGAAATATTTGGATGCTATGCCTGCTTTCCCTTTTGTCTGCTTCATAGAAAGGCATCCCCCGTCTCCTTAATATTAGAAAGTTATAAAGTTATAAACACATTTCAGTTTGGAATATTAAAGTTCATCTTAAGCTGGAGTCACGTGTGCATTGACCACCTTGAAGACAATGAAAGTGAGCGATAGCTGTAGACTCTCACTCACAGGGGCTGGGAGACGGAATGCCGCACAAAGCGGTGGTTCAAGGAAGGGCCTTTGAGCCCTGTGCTCCCCGCTTAAGAAAGCACCCAGATAGTTCCAGACCGAATACTCTAATTGAGCTGTGGCCTGGGAAGAAGGTTCCCTTACCCTCAGTGCTGCTAGAGTATTTAAAAAGTGTGTTGGGCCGTTCTTCCATGTAACAAACGTTCTGTAATTTAAGCCCATTTCCCCCTGTTTGGTTCTGTGCAAAGGTGTGTGGCTATAAAACCTAACATTACCTTTTAGGTACTGGACTATTACTGAAGCTTGGCACACTGTAATAGCACACCTTGCCTTGGTAATTTACACTAATGCCAGATGTTTTTGAAAACTGGATATTCCTAGATACAGCTGTTAAAGACTTAAGAGTACAATATTGGTTAAATGATGATCTTTTAAGGGTCTAGTTTGTGACTTAAGGCAGGAATGGCAGTCTCATGAATCACAATTTGTTAGGTACACACGTTTCTGTAGTGCGTTAGTTGAGCCTGTCATTATTCTCATGAGTGGGGATTTGACCCAAAGCAAGCATCGAATCTCACACCGGTGCTTTTTTCACCTTCCTGTTCTTTGGGCCAACTACTCTTGCTTCTTCCAGCATTTCTTTGGTGATCTGATTTTTGAGCCCTTTTATTGTCTACCCACCTCCTAATTCTCTGCAGTTCTCCTTGTTTTTTTCAGTAGTGTGACCCAGAGCTGGATGCCGTAGCGTGGTAGAAGGTCGGTCAGCACCGTGCTGCCTAGGCTGTCCTTGTGTCCTGTTTATCAGGGCCTTCTGTGTGCAGGCACCGTGTTACTTTGTCCTCCTGCCTGCTTCCACTGTATTACATGGTTGTATTTATGATGTGACTTTGGATGACACAGCCTCCAAGATGGACACCTGTCAAATTTGGGGCCGTTTATGAAGCAGTGGACTCCCTCGAGAAAGGAGCTACAACCACAGCGTAGAGAACTGCTCTAGCCAAGCAGTCCAGCATACTCCTTCTGCCAAGGCCATAGAGTAAACGCTGTTGGCTGTGTGAGTTGTAAGAGCCATCAGCTCTGCAGTTGGTGTGAAGGCAGCTATAGACAGCCAGTAACTGAAAGAGCGAGGTCACGCTCCAATTAAAACCTTAGGTAGGGACACCGATATTTGAATTTCATACCATTTTCATGTGTCATGAAATATGATTCTTCATTTGAACCTCAGCACCACCACCCCCCATTAAGAAATATAAAAACGGTTCTTAGCAAGTGGGCAGTACAGGACCTGGTGGTGGCCAGATCTGGGCGCAGCGCCGTGGCCAGCCTGCCTCCGCTGTCCAGGGGGCTTAAAGAGTCGGTGGGGCCGGGAGTGCTGGGTGTCCAGAAGGGGCCACTCCATTTGGTATCTCTTCGTTCCCTCTGGGTCGTGGGGAGCAAGTCCACGGACCGGGCCAAGTCTCTGTACTGTTCCCAGCAGCGCTGTGTACGTTGGGGCAGAAGTAATTTTTTCCCCAGCTTCTCGGACCTGGCCTGAGTGGAGACAGCAGTATTCTATGTCAGTTAAGTTTCCTCCTCATCCATATGATTTTTCCAGTGAGAATTCCAGAGCATCTTTGAAATTCATTTTGTAGTGTTCTTGTTGTGTTAGCACACATAAACGTCAGCATCCAGTCACTTCATGTTCACTGTACCCACACTACCTAGTTCTTTCTCTCTCTCTTTTTAATACCGGGAATTGAACTCATGACTTTGCTCTTGCCAGAAAGGTGCTGCACAGCTAAGCTATATCCCTGGCCCCTATTGCCTACTTCTTTTAGACAGGATGAAGCCAATTATTTTCTTCCTTGTGTGTCTAGCCGGGGATGTAGTTCAGTGGTGGAGTGTGTGTTAGCTTGTACATTGCCCTGGGCTCAGTCCCCAGCATCCAAAAAAAAGAACCCCAAGAAACAAACCCTGAGTCTGGTGTAACACAACTGCAGGCGTGGCTGCTGGAGAGGCTGAGGAAGGAGGTCACTTGAGCCCAGGGGTTTGAGGCCAGTTTGGGCAACAGAAAACACATCTTAGCGCTGTTCGGGGAGTGTGGGCGCTGGGGGTTGAACAGGGCTTGCAGGGGAGGGGCACTCATGCACGCCACGCAAGCTCGGTACCATTGGGCAACATGCTCAGCCCAAAAAGTGTTCATTTATGTGGTTGAATTTATCTCTTTATGTTTTATTTTGAGACAAGGTCTCTCTAAATTGCCCAGGCTGGCCTTGAACTTGGAATTCCACCTGCCTCAACCACCTAAGTAGCTGGGATGGCATAGTTACTAGGATTATAGACATATACCACCACCTGCAGCTATCTTTTTATCTTTTTGAGACAGTGTCTTGCTATGTAGTCCAGGCTGACCTTGAACTCGTGATCTCCTGCCTCTGTCTCCTGAGTACCTGGGATTGCAGGCATGTGCCACCACTCCTTAAACAACCATACTTCTCAGAAAATGCAATTAAAATATGTGTTATTTAAATTATAAATTCACTTAATAGCTTTGTAAATTGAAAAAAGCACTTAACAGATTACTCAGTACTTAGTAGCTATAAAGTGGAGTTACAAATGTTCCTGCCTGAATTGAGGCCTAGTTAGTTACCTAGAGTTAGTGTGTACATGGCTTTAAACTATTTGACCTTTTTCAATTGGTACTGTGTGTATGGCCCTCTGCTAAGGACTTGGGAAAGAAGTTCCTCACCTTAGTCTGGCGAGGAAAATGCATTTGTGCACAAACTCAGTAGCAGAGTATGAGACATCCCATAGGGAAAGGCTAGACCAGAGTAAGTACCAACAGTTTTTCTTACTCATTCTGTGCAATTTTGTAGAAAATCTATTTTGATTCTCTCCCTGCTCCTTGGATTTTGTTTGTTTGGTTTTTTGAGACAGAGTCTCACTGTGTAGTTCAGGATGGCCTTAAACTCATTATGTAGGCCAGCGTGGACTTAAACTTGAGGTTGTCTTCCTGACTCAGCCTCCAGAGTCCTGGGATTTCAGGGGTTGTGCCACCAGGCCCAGCTTTGAGTGCCTTAACTTTTTCTGTGTTACTGTTGATTTGGGGTAAAATTGTTACGAGATTTCAAGTAGAGTCCTTGTAATTGCATGATTTCTAATTCTTCTTGGGTTTTTGTTGTTTTTTTGAGACAGGGTCTCCATATTCAGTTCAGGCTGGCCCCGAACTCTTGGGGATTCTTCTGCCCCAGCCTCCTATAATTCTCGTTTTTTGAAGCTATTCAAATATAGAATGACAGTAGTTAAATGTACAGGTAGTACATTATTAGACTATTCTCAGAATAAGCCAATCCTGCTTATCTTCAAAGTGTAAGATGTAAGACTAGATATGCATTAATCTAGTTGTACCTTACTTTATGTCGTTGTGTTGCTGGGGTTCAGAGCCAGGACCTCACACATGCTGGGTAAGTGCTCTGCCACCAACAAGCCTCAGCCTCATCTTTTTTTTTAGTCTGCTGTTGATTGATCCCAGGGTGTTGAGCGTGCGAAGCAAGCACTGTGCCATTGAGCTGGATCCCAGGCCATTCTATTTTATTACTTGCTTATTTATTTACTTAACATTTTATTTTGAGCTGGGGATATAGCTCAGTGGAATAAGCGCCTGCCTAGCAAGCGCAGGGTCCTGAGTTCGATCCCCAGTACCGAAAAAAAAAAACATTTTATTTTGAGACAGAGCCTCATGTAAGCTGCCTAGGCTGGCCTTGAAGTTGCAGTCCTCTAGCTGTAACCGCCTGAGGAGCTGGACGGACAGGTGTACACTATCTCACTCAACTCATTTTTTAATTGACAAAAGTTGAACATTGAGTACAGTTTTATTGTGTGTAGTATGACGTTTTAAGATATGTATACATCATTGAATGGTAGTCCTGACTTCTGAAAGTTGTACCACTCTTAGATTTTTTTCTCATCAAAAAATGCTGTCTGCAGAGTGGTGGTCCATGGATGTAATCCAAGCACTCTAGGAGGCTGAGGCAGAAGGACAGAGTTTCAGCCCAGCCTAGACAGTGTAGCCAGACCCTGTCCCAAAATAAAATAAAAATAAAGGAGTGAGGATGTAGTTAAGTGCTGAGGCCTTTGGTTCAGTTCTCAGTCCCCCAGAAAAAGTGCTGCCTTACACTAAAAGTACATACACAATCCCAGAATAAATTGTGATAATCCCCCCCCCCCAATTTGGGAACTGCAAAACCAAGCCTGATAATCAGCCTGTGATTTCAATGTGGTGCCATTTGCCTTGCTGTAGCCAAACAGATGGACTCTCACCGGGATCTGTAGCATTCTGTATGCTTACAATTGTTTTCCTTTAGCTATAATCCATTAAAAGATGATAATGTTCTCTAATCCCACCTATTCAAGAGACTGAGGCAAAAAGGTCTCAAGCTGGAGGCCACCTTGGGGAAGTTAGACTCCAAAACAAAATTTTATTTTGTTTTATTTTTTTTGGTACTGGGGAACGAACTCACAACCGTGTGCTTGCCAGGCTGGCGCTTGTGCTGCTGAGCTATAGCCCTGGCTCCAAAATAAAATTTTAAAAAGGCATGAGGATGTATAAGGTTCTGGGTTCAATCCCCAGTACTGGAAAAATAATTACTACATTCGTAAGACTTTCTTTTCCTTCCTCTCTCACTCACTTGCTCTCTTTTTTGATTTTTTGAGACAATGTCTGGCTGTATAGTCTAGGCTGGCCTGGAACTCCTGTGTAGCCCAAGCTGAGGGAATGCTAGGATTACATTCATGAGCCACACCCCCTGCTCTTAAGACATGTCACATTTATCATGTCACATTCATTTTCAATAAATCACATTTATCATGACTTTAAAGGGAAAATATGAATGTAATAGAGGAAAATGACCAAATTTTACTTTCTGGGGTCTTTGATTTCATGTAAAGTTTAGTTTGAAACTTATTTCCATATTTTGACCTTTGTGTTTAAGTTAAAAATGTAGTGAAGTTCTGGGGAGGTAGCTCGGTGGCATAGCGCCTGCCTGGCAAGTGCAAGGTCCTGAGTTCAATCCTCAGAACAAAAACAACACAACACAAAAATGTAGTGAAATGTAACTTTCTTGTTTTAACTTGGGAATTTTATGTGGAAAAAATTTCTTTTAGTGCTAGAATTTTAAGATGTATTAGCAGCAGCCTTCTTTCAAGATAGTAAACCTTTTCACAGTAGACTAATTATGAACATCTGATATGAAATGAACAAATAAATGCCTTCATATTGGGTTTGCAATCTTTTAAAAAGAAATCCATGCATTTTGCTTATTTGTTTGTTTGAGATAGAGTCTCACTATGTAATGCAGGCTGGCCCTGAACTCACAGTCCTGCCTCAGCCTCTTGAGGGCTGGGATTACAGGCATGTGCCACCATGCCTGGCTGAAATGCAGGCATTTATATTGAGTCATGACTTAGTCTTTAAAGCATTAGCTTTACAATATCTGCCATATTCATTTTACCCAGATCGTTTTGTTTGTTGATTGGTTTTGTTGGATTTGGTTTGGTTTTTAGCATGGTACTAGGAATCAAATCCAGGGCTCCATGCATGCTAGGAAAGCCCGCTAACAGTGAGCCCTCTATCCCAGCCCTGGTTTTTGTTTAGTTTTAAAACCGGAGGATCCAAGAGTTTCATTTTGTTTTTTTGTTTTCTATTACTGGGAATTAAATCTAGGGCCTTCATAATGAACTATATCCCCCCCTTTTTTCCCTCAACGTTGAGACATAATCGCAGTAAGATGCCCAGACTAAGCTTGAATTGACAGTCCTCCTTCCTCAGCCTCCAAGAGCACTGCGATTACAGGGGTGTGCCACTGCACCCAACTCCAAAAGTTTTATTTTGTCAAAGTTAAGGCACCATTAAATTACCTCAGGAATTACCGTTACACTGCTATGAGGCTACTTTCATAAATGTGGGTTCAAAGGGAAAAGTCTGTATATGTCATAGAAGTTGAATGCTGTTATAATAAAAATTTGTTACAAGAAATTGTGTATTAACTTTAATGTTGTAGTAAGGACCACAGTTTTTTCACTGTTTTAAAATGATAGTTTTGTGTGTGAGTGTGAAGTTATTCATTAAAGTTGAAGAGATTTTTGGTGTGTGGGTTTTTTTTGTTTGTTTGTTTTTATTTTGTTTTTGGTACTGGGTATTGAACTCAAGACCTTGCACTTGCCAGGTAGGGACTGTGCTGCTGAGCTATGTTCCCGGCCCTTTCAGTTTTTTGGTCTTTTTGAGACAGGGTCTTGCTATACAGTGCAGGCCAGCCTCAAGCTCCCTTTGTAGCCCAAGCTGGTCTGGAACTCGCAATGATCGTCCTCCCTCAGCCTCCTGAGTGCTGGGATTGCAGGTGTGTGCCACTGAGCCTGGCAGGAAGAGTACTTCAGAGATGTGTATGTACTGCCTTGTTTGGTCCTTGAGACCGAGTCTCATTATATACTCTGAGCTGCTTGAATCACTGTATGGCCCAGGCTGACCTCAGATTTGTGGTGATCCTCCTGCCTCAGTCTCTGGAGCGCTGGAATTACAGGCATGCACCCCACCACACCTGGCTCCATCACCTTTTGGGGGGTATGAATTTGTATACACTAGTTGTGTCCTAATTTGTGTTGGAGGTATAGGATAAGGCAGTTCATATTAACCTCAATTACATGTCAAGGAAGTGAGTGGTTAGGAAGAGACAGGGAGCTCTTGGGACGGTAAGGACAGGAGGCCAGGCAAGTGTTGGTAACAAAAAAAGAGAAGGACTGCCGGGCGTGGTGGCTCACACCTGTAATCCCAGCACTGGGGAGGCTGAGGGAGGGAGATTGTTTCGATTTTGAGACCAGCCTGGGCTACAAAGGAAGCTCAAGGCCAGCCTGAAGTGCACAGGGAGACCCTGTCTCAAAAAAAAAAAAAAAAAAAAAAAAAAAAAAAAAAAAAAAGAGACAAGGCCAGGTGGGCTTGAAGCTTAGAAAGGCTCTCCAGCTGGTGTTAAAAACAGAAGACTGACTCTCCTGCTGCTGGATGTAGCATCCTGAGAGCTGGGTACCAGGAGGGGCAAATCGGGGCCCAGAGAAACAGCAGAAGGTGAATTGCCTTGTTAGGTGCCCTCAGCTATGCTCCAGCCCTCGAAGCCTTGCAGTGCTTGTTAATTGCTCATTCTGCCTTAGAATTGTTTTTGATTGTGGTCTTTCTGAATTGTAGTGAAGCAGAGTTGTGGGTCTGTAGTTCATCTACACAGTCAGTTGACTTCATGTCTTCTGTGGCCACAGTGCTAACCAGCAATCCAGCAAGACCCCCAGTGGCCACAAGAGCCCTGGGGAGAAGGTACAGGTGGAACTCAGAAAATCCATCAGTGCTACTAGGGAGAAAAGGAGAGAAGACAAAGTGGTATCACCAGAGAGGGTGACAGTTGTGTCACGTTCAGCGAGGGGGGACAGAGCAGCAAGTGAGGAAGGCCCCTGACATCGTGGCTAGTTAGGTTGGGTATTAGCTTGTGTTGAATTGTATAGGGTTTTTTCCTGTCCAGTACTTGGTGCCGCACATGTTGCTCACTATGGGAAGATGATTTTCATTCATCACTTTTTACATGTTAAATTGATGAGCTGGGGCTGGGGATATAGCTCAGTGGAATAAGCGCTTGCCTAGCAAATGCAGGGTCCTGAGTTCGATCCCCAGTACCGCAAAAAAAAAAAAAAAGAATTGATGAGCTGAATATTAAAACAGTTGAGGTGTATTCAACTATAATTTCATTTTTGGTTATGGCTTTTGTTTATTGTTCCTGTGAGACTCAACCTTGCGCGTCTCGGGCACCTTTTCTGGTAGCATAGGGAGGGGCCCCTCCAGTGGCGCTCTGGCCTTATTCTGCAGGCATTTTATGCTGTAATTGTTTACTGGCGGTCCTCATTCACCAACTACATACCTGAGGGGCAAGAATCAAGTTAACACTTTGTTACCTTTGTGCCTGTGCACCAACATCATGTCTGGCTTATGAGGGGGGCATGTGTGGGTGATTGTTGGGTATGTTAATTCTTGCATCAAAAATGAGACTGGAAAGTGCTCTCCTGCTTTCATCTGGGGAAACTGGTTAGCAGGAAGGTGGTCACACAAGAGGACTTGGAACTTTGTGGAAGTGCGAGGAACGCATACTCTGAGGAGCAGAAATAACTGTGGGGAGCTGAGTCCTGAGTTTTGAGGCCGTGGCCCGGTGAGTCCGCGGCCCGGTGAGTCCGCGAGGGTTTGTGTCCCCTCCGGCTCTGCTTTCAGGTGAACTAGTGAGTGCTCTGTAATATGCATTGCAGCGTGAGTTTGCAGTGTTCCGGTTCATTCAGTCGTCCTTTTGGTGAATATTTATGGGCTGCCTACTCTACTACCTCTACTACTGCTCACAGTCATCTCCCGTGCCTGCCCCAGGTTGTTGGCCCCTTGCTGGGGGGTGATAATATGCAGTGGGTTTGCAACACGCGTATGAAAGTTACATGCTTTCCTGGTGCACAGGCTGTGGCTTGTTTCCAGTGTGCTGGAGTTAGTCCTTGAAGTTTATAGTTTATGACAGTAGTTAAATCATGTAAGTATTTAAATGTTTTGGGACTATTTGCAGCCCCCTCCTTTGGCTTATTTTCGTTTCATAGTTTTAATTCTGTCCAGCAATACATCTCTTTGTTTTACAATATTGTTCTTAAGATGATTGGTGCCATACTGAAATCCCAGGACATATTTGTATGTTATTGTCAAAGAGATTATTCCTCATGGGTTTGTAATTATTCTAATTTTTATGTTAAAAAATGCTTATTTTTACCAGGCATGATGGTGCAGGTTTACAATCCCAGCACTCATGGGAGGCTGAGACAGGAAGATCACAAGTTTGAACCGAGCTTGGACAATTTAATGAGACCCAGTCTCAAAATAAAAAAAGCTCAGTAGGAAAGCTTGAGTACAGCCTAGTACAACCCTGTTACAACCAAAAAGACAAAAACGTTTTGTGACGTCAATGGTTACCTAACAGCTGTTGGGGTAGGTAGTTCGCCTGCTTCTTACCCCAATTCCAGCCTTCTCCTCTTTGAAATCTGCTGTGGTTGTAGAGGTTTGGCGGTGCAAGCAAATGGGAAGCTTTCTGAATTAGGCATTATGGACATTGGAAGGAAGTGGCAGGGGTTAGACATCTTGGTACATTGGTTCCTCTGTATGGATGCAGTGCAGACTGGGAGCTAGGGATTGTTGGGTGATGATGGGTGGGAAGCAGGTAGTTTTCCTATTTACTGATTGTGATGTTCAGCCTTATTAACTAGTGAGGATTCTGAAGCCATCAACTGCAGCTTGAATGCAAACTGCAGTGTGTTTGTGTGGCCATAGATGTGGATATACATAGCTGGCCGAGGTGGATCTCATTTTCCTTTTCCTAGGGAAGACGGCGATTGGAACCGCAAGTGAAGGTTGGCCCATGGGGTTCCTGTCTTATTAGGCCAGGATCAGTGTCTTCACTCCCACGTCAGACATACTGCTCTTTGTTGCTCTGGATCGTTCTCTACAAGCTTTTCAAAAGCCACCTAACTGAAGAGGAGATAGCAAATCTACTTGCAGAATTGGGGCAGACCAATTGCTCACTAACAGAAATTTATACAAGCCACACGTTTATGTTTTCCAGACTGAGAGGGGGTGGTTCTAGGGATAGAATGCCCCCTAAACTTTTTTTTTTTTTTTTTGAGACCTGTCTCTCTCTGTAGTTTAGGCTGGCTTTGAATTTATAGTGTAGCCCAGGCTGGCTTTAAACTCGTAGTGATTCTTCTGCCTCAATCTCCTGTGTGCTGGGATTACATGCCTGGCACCCAAAGGTAATTTTAAATTCTGTGGTAGCTTCATTTTAAAAGTTAATTTTAATAACTTAGCAGCATACTTCAATGTTTTCAAAACAGTGTTTTGATGCACAGCTAACATAATTATTGAGATAATTTTACCTTTTTAAAATGAAGTCTTTTTCTCTTTTTGAGACAGAGTTTCACTATGCAGTTCAGGCTGGTCTTGAACTCAACTTGTAGCCCAGGTTGACCTCGAACTTGCAGTCTTCCTGCCTCAGCCTCCCAAGACCCACCACACCCAGCTAGTGTATTTTAATTTGAATGCTACATTTTCATCAAAAATATATGGTCTTGCTGGGGATTTAGCTCAGTGGCACAGCGTCTGCCTGGCAAGCCCGAGGCCTTGAGTTTGAAGCCTTGAGTTCGATTCTCGGTACCCAAAACAAAAAACTGTTTTACCTCAGAAATTTCCTTAGCTTTGTGGGGTTTTTTTTTTTGCAGTACTGGGGATCAAACTCAGGACCTTGTACTTGCCAGACAGATGCTTAATCCACTGAGCTATATCCCCAGCCCAGCTTTGTGTATTGATCTTTTCATTATACACTGCCCCGTTGTGGGTACAATTTTATATAGAACTTACTGGGTCACTTGTTTGGGTTTTTTTTAATATTTTTGAACCAGGGTCTGGCTGTGTAGTTGAGACCAGCTTTGAGCTCACTTTGTAGCCTAGGCTGACCTTGAACTCCCAAGGATTCTCCTGCCTCAGCTTCCGTGAATGCTGGGATTACAGGTGTGTGCCACCACACTCAGCCTGGGTCACTTGTTTGTATTCTGAGTTTCTACTTATTTCATTTCTGTCCTAAGAACCTAGATTTTGCATTTCTTTTTCACTTAAAATTGTTAAGTACTTTAGGGAAATATAACCATCATAATGGAAACCCACTCTGTAAACAGTTGCTAATGCGCATACATTTAATAAAACTTTTGTGGCCCATTCAGGTTGGAATGTAAGGGCTTTGGAATGACTTTAATGTGAGTTTGTGGTAGTGTTTTTAAAGTTCTTGACTCTGAGAAGTGTGCCATTTGAAAAAAAAGAATTTCTGGCCCCGCAAAAGTTTTAGTATGGTAAATTCAGAGGAGAATTGTAAGTGATTTGCAGTGGAGACAGAATTTTAGTACTGTACTTGAATAAAGTGACTTCCAGGCTTGGCAGTTCATTGTAATGAGACTTGATCTCTAGCATCCATCCTGAAAAGGCCCTCACATGGAACAATGGAAAAGCAGGTGGTCACGCTCCTTTGTTTACTTTTTGAGATGGGGTCCTGAAGCCATCCCCCTGCCTCACTTGTGGGTGTAATTTTCAGGGAGCTGATTTGGAGCTAATACTGAGGCCGCTGTCAGGGTTAGTCACCCACTGATGGTTGCTGTTTTTTCCTGTTTGTTTTAGCCAGTTAAAACTTGATTTAGAATATAGTCTGTTCAAAATTAAAGGTTTAATGGTTTTCCTCCTTCATTTTACGGAAGCAACGATTACACTAAGAGGTCAGGTTTATGCTTCCATTGGTTTTTACCTCCCACCCCCGTCCCCAGCCGAATACTGAAAGTTCAGGAACTTGGTGCCTTTTTTAAACAGTGAGAATACTGGAGCTCAGCCGCGCGCGGGGGCGCGCGCCTGTCGTCCCAGCACTCGGAGGCTGAGGCAGGAGGGTCGCTGTGAGTTCGAGAGCAGCCTGGGCTACAAGGCGAGCTCAAGGCCGGCCTGCACTGCAGAGCGAGACCCGGTCTTAGACGAAGAAAAACGTGCTGGAGCTCAGCGTGGTCGCTCTTACCCCTGGCTCTCTAAGTGTGACCCCAGGACTGGCAGTATTATTATCACTGGAAACTTGCTAGAAATTCAGATTCTCGGACCCACCTTCGGTCCACTGGATCAGTTTCTGGAGTAGGACCCAGAAATTGGTGTTTTAAGAAGCTTCTTCTACTTGGGTCCAGATGGGACCTCAGGCGTTTATACATGAGGGGTATTGCTGGGGACAGGCACAGAATCTAAGTGGGTGAAACTGCTGACCTTGGCCTTGTTCTTTCTGACCCGTTGTGGTATTGTCTCCTGAGGACGTGGGACAGCGGGGTGGCCCCCTGTCCAGTCTAATACTGTTTATTCACACCACACACACACACACACATTTTAATGCATGTTTGGGGTCAAGCACTGTTCTGCAACAGTGAAACAAACAGAAAGCACCTCTCTTTGGCACTAGATTGTATTAAAGGGTTATCCTGGGGGTTGGCAAACTACGGTCTATGGGCCAAAGGATTCTGCTCCTGTTTTTGTGAATAAAGTTTTACTGGAACACAGCCATATCTGCTTATTTGTGTATTACTAAGTTTCATTTTGTACTACAGCGGCAGAGTTGAGTTGAAAATATTTATTGTTTAGGGGCTGGGGATATAGCTCAGTGGAATAAGCGCTTGCCTAGCAAGCGCAGGGTCCTGAGTTCGATCCCCAGTACCGCAAAAAAAAAAAAAAATTATTGTTTGGTTCTTTACAGGAAAGAGTTTATAGAACCCTGGAATAGGCTATAGGAGGTGACAAGTTTAGCAAAACCCATAAAGGAGGTGAAGGAAATAGAGAGTGGGGGACTCCATAAGGGAGAGTGGTCAAGGAGGACGATCTGAAGGTGGGACTTCCACAGAAAAACCTACCTGAAGTGAGGCTATCTAAAGGAGAAAGGGTACTGCCAGCGCGGAGGCCCTGGAAGCTCGTGTTCTTCGCAGGGCAGGGGCTGTGTGGCTGGGCGGTGAGTACGGCGGGGAGGAGGCCAGAGCCCGCTCACGCTCCGAGAGGTCCTGCACTGAGGGTTTAAAACACATTTCAGAAGCCGCACGTCTGTCGAGGGGGTCTTTTAAGCAAACATGGCAGAGGCTGAAAAGTATCCAGCACTGCCGCCCCAGCTTCTCCTTACCGGTTCGCACACATTCGCTTAAACTCTGTCCTCGGGCCCTGGAACTTCCTCACAGGTGAGGGAGTTGCTGTGAAGTAGATCTCCTTTGTTTGAATGTAAAACCCTTGAGCCTAGAAATCGGGTTATGTCTGTTAGCAGCTTTCAAACTTAAAAACAGTAGAACACACAGCAAGAAATACTGTATATTATTATATAGTAATCACTATTGTGAAATAGTAGTTACCTTTATGTTTCATTAAAAACAAAAAAACGCTGTGGCCTTCTAGATTTCACATTCTTTTTCCTGGTTGTGGCCTGCTGAAGTTCTAGTCCCGAACATTGAGTTCTTAAGTTCAAACTGTTGTGAGTGTTACGGAGAGTAACCTTGTAAAGTTTTCCTCTTGCAGAGGTACATGGTATGGCTGCAGCAGTATGAAAAACTAAAAAGCCATAATATGGCAGAGACAGTGAAAAGTAGTACAAATTCCATAGTGGTGGCAAGTGGAATGAGGTGTTGTCAGTGACGGTGTTTTAAAGGTGTTATTTAAATTTAAAAATTGAAGACATACTGTTATTTTTTAAAAATTATTTTTGCTGTGCTAGGGCCTGAACTTAGGGCCTCACACCTGCTAGACAAGCAGTCTACCACCAAGCTGAACCCCAGCCCAGAAATAGTTCTTTTTATTGGGGAAGAGTTGGGGATCTACACGTGAGAGGGTGGCAGGTGGTGAAGTGCAAGCTATGAAAACATGAGGTGTGTTGGAGCCAGAGAGCGGGGGAGTGGGAGGCTAGTTTCTGAAACAGAAGATTCCTGTGTGTGAAATGGGAGGAGTGAGCTGTGTTGGGCAGATTGATCCCCTAAGGTTCCAAGGGGGAAGTGGGACAAGGACATATTTGTTCTGACTTCCGGTCCAGTACTAGGAGTCTGTTTTCTCATCTGTCAGAGGCTACTAATGCTTCTCTCAGAAGGCTGTGATGGTGGTGAAATGCCAGTGCGTGTAAGGCTTTTGAAGCTAGATTAAGCACGGTGTAAATGAAAGGTGATGTTGTTTTTATCATGGGAGATAAGACGAGAAAAGGAGCTTGTAGCCAGGTAGATAAGTGAAGGACTCTGATGGCCACACTGTGATCAGTCTCCCTCTTTTCCCATGCAGGTAGGAGGGTGGGAAGAGGCGCCACACATCAGGGCTGAGGGTGTCGCTCAGTGATGCCTGCGTGCGCGAGGCCCTGTGTTCACTGCCACGCTCCCTACTGGGACCACTGGTGGTGCTTTTATCACTGTTCCATCGCTCAGCGGCTGGGACCAGCGGGCTGCAAATAGATCTAGTCACTTTATCTGTCTTTTTAATAAAATTAATGTCTGTGAATGGACCAAACCTAGTTAGTTGCTTGAATTTGGATAATTACTGCCCAAGTATAAATATTAATACTATTTGTATCAATTAAAAATTACTGTATTTATTTAATTAAGTCAGAGCCGCCCAACAGTGAGATGTATGAATTAGGGCCTTGTTTGAATGTGTTGGGTTTTTTTTTTTTTTTTAAGCTTTAAGCAGAGAAAGGAAAGTGGTGTGCTGGTGAGATGGATAGGTCAGGGCCTGTGGCAGGGAGACAGGTCGGTCAGGCTTGTTGCTGAAATGACCTCAAAATAAAAAGACCTGAGTTAGTCAGTGGCAGTAGGAACAGAATGGAAGAAAAGATGAGTTAGGATAAAGTCTCATTGCGAGAGAGCACAGGTGAAATATAGGATGGCAAGCCAGGTTGCTGGAAAACTAGCAGATTCTTCTAACTGGGAAGATTGAAAGGGACAGGAAAAGGAATGATCTTCAGCTTTTGACATTTTGACTTAAGGTGGTCAGTCTGTGAGGTAGAGTTTGGGGCAGTATCAGCCTGGGACTTTGTCTTGGTTATTTTTTTGCCGTTGCTGAGACAAAACACCCAAAATGAAGAGAGGAAAGGTTTATTTAGCTTACAGTTTGTGGGGGTTTTAGTCTATATCTGGCTGGTTTTGAGGCACAGTGGCACATGGCAGAGGGCAAACTGTTTAGGGCAGCAGAGCACAGCAAAACAACCAGAGCAAAAGGCAGGAATGGTTGCAAGCAGCCTCTTTTTTTTCTTTAAATTGTAAATAGCTTATCCCCACCCAGGAGGCATGTACCTGTGTACCTCTCACACAATCTTCATGCCTCCTCTTTTACAGGCTCAGGATGTGTACAAAGTAAGCACTCTGGCTTTTTTTTGAGTCACTCAGCTAAACCTCTAGACTCCCCAAGTTGACACAATGTATCAACCATAACAGACTTAGGGGAAGAAATCAGGGTAGAGATAAGCATCTCACCCTGGGGCCTGAGACAGGAGCAGCCTGGGCATCCCTGCGTCCCTAAAACCTGCAGACCAGCAATTTCTAAAGACAGAAGCGGAAAGAAGGGAGAGTGAGTTCATATTTAGGAGCAAGGGACAGAAAAGGAAGCAGGGTTGGAGCAGTTAGAAAGCTGATGGCCTGACATGGTCTTGGACGTCTCCATGTACAGAACCTGTGCAAGCCTTGAATGACTTGTTCGTCTCTTTAAATATAGGCTTCCTGGGAATGGGGATGGGAGGTGGGGGAGAGGCAGAGGCCGGAGGGGAGAGAGGAATAGTGACCGAGCATCTGCCCCAGCAGTAGGGATATTCGCCTAGCGCTGTGTGCCAGGCACTGTGCTCAGCATTTCACATGTGCCGGCTCATTGAATTCTCACACCAGTCCTCTGAAATGTCCACTGTGGTCTCAGCTTTAGTTGATAGACTGAGCCGCTAAGTACCTTGCCCAAGGTGACACTGTAAGTGATAGGTAGATCTAGAATTCAGACCCAGTCTTGGGTTCTCAACACTTCACCTGCACTGTATGTGAGGTTCCTACAGCAGGGACCTCAATTAAAGGACACACTGGAATTTCAAAACAACCCAGTGAGGTGTATATTATGTTACACATTAGGTAGTTGAGAGGTTATTTGTCCTAGGTCATGCATGGAGGGTGTGTTAAAACCAGGATTTTGGACCAAGTTCTATCAGAAACTAAAGCCCATGTACATTTATGTTTTAATTCAGAGGTCACCAAAATTTTCTGTACAGGGCTGAATAGCAGATGTGGATCTGTAGGCTGTGTAGTCTCAATTACAACCGCGTCACTCTCCATTGTAGGAGAGCAGCGGTGAGGCTGTGCATAGACAGACAAACACAGCTGGGAGCCAGCAGCTCACATGGGGATTGAAATTGGAATTTGAAACCCCACGAATTTTTTTTTTAACCTGTGCAGTGCCCTGGGAATGTTAGTAAGTGATCTACTACTGAATTCCATTCCCAATTGTAAATATAACTCTTAAAAGTTTCCAAGTCATTTTAAATACAAAAGCCATTCCTAGGTAGCAGGCAGTGCAGAGACAGATGGTGGGCCAGATTTGGCCCATAGGTTGTGATTTGCCCTCCCCTACATTAATCCATTCATTTACTAAGCGTGTACTGAACACCAGGTGTGGAAATACACAGGGCCCTGAAGAGTGCAGCCGTCTGACCTGAGCAGGAGCAGTGATTCGGGTGCATCGTGCTAAGAGCGGTAATAAACTTAGAATGCAGTGGGAGAACAGATTCTGGAGGCGCCTCAGTTTCCTGGGTGTGAAGCGAACTCCCCAAGAGAATGCTGGCTGTTAGACTGCTGCGCTCGCTCGGTCGTGGTGTAGATAAGAGGGGGCGTGGCGCTGCTGGGGTAGGAAGAGGGGCCATGCCAGCAGGTGAACTTTGTCAGCAGAGGAGGACAGTGGGAAAAATTTTTAGGAAATTTGAGTCAGACGGTTAGGTTACACTTTTCTCTGGAGGATGAATTTGGAGGGAGAAAGACAGGAAGGAGAGATGGGTGAGTTACTACAAGATAATTACTGTAGCTGGACTCACGAGACTTAGGGTTGTGCAAGAAGGGAGAGTTTAAGAAAACTTGGGTTTCTGGCTGGGTTGGTTGGGCACTTCATTAACACAAAGGTATGCAGGGGATGGAAGGGCGCTGTGGAGGTGTGACTGGAAGCAGGAAGAGGAGAGTGATGTTGGTTTTTGGCTTGTTGGGATTGAGGCATTGGGTAGAGGTGGGAAGGGGGTGTTGTATATGTGAGCTGAGGTTTGGGTTAAGACAAACCGATAGTAAGAGCTGATTGCCCAGGGTTGGGGAGAAGTGTGGCCTGAGAGGTCACAGCGATCATTAAGCCCTGGGAACCATGTAACACTGGAGGAGCAGGAGACTGAATGGAAATAGCTAGAGAGTAGAAGAACCAAAAGGGAGTGTTGGTATTGAGACTTGAGAGAGTGGTTTTCCAGAAGGAAGATGTACTCAGTATTGCTGCTGCAAACTCAAGTAGATGAGGAATAAAGTATTCTTTGGTTTGGGCCAGTGGAGTGGGGAGAGTTGCTGGACTTTAAACACAAAGCCTCACACATAAGTACATGTTTTTCCTCTGAGCCACACCCCCAGCCGAGATCTGGGTTTAGGGCCCAGGCAGAGCCACTAGCACAGGCTGGCTGGTATCACGTAGGAGGAAGGGCAGCACCCAGGACGTACCTCGATCATCCTTGGAAAGCCAGTGGGAGAACAGGGCCATTGCCTGAGATGGGGAAGGGAGGGGTATTTTGGAGGTGGAGGCCGAGAGTTATTTTTATACTGTGGTGAGTTAGAGGCATCAGACACTCAGATGGAGATGTGAGGGTCACGGTGAGGAACAAATTGTGGAGTTTGGTTGGTTGAGTGGATGGGAATAATACATGTTAAACAAAAGTGTTAGGGACCTTAAAGTCAACCCTTGATGTGATTTTGTTACCATTCTCTCTGGTTTATCGTGGTGTGTTTCCCAAAACATTTATCAGATAACCTCAGTTTGGTGTCCTCGAACCTTGTCTTTTCCCCACAGTAGCAGGAGCCAGGAGGGGCCAAGGGGTGGGAGGCCCAATGTGTCTTGTGTTCTAGGGCCACAGCTAACCGGGTCTGGGCCCAGAGATCTCACTGTGGGAAGTAGGCCAGTTTGGCAGCTGTGTAATGAATTCATTTATTTTAGTCCTTTCCTGTCCAATAAAATCAAGAGAAAGATAGAATAATAGATCTCTTGGTCCAGAAAGAAATAAACCCTTACAACAGCCTCCACCTGCTCACCCACTTCCACCCAGCTGTTGTCTAGAAAGGCTGAGTCAGACATCTACTGGAGATCATACCACAAGTTAATTACGAAGGCAGGGCTACACTCCAGGTCCTATGACTTATTCAGCCCACTTTCTAATGTGTGTGTCTCTGGGATAAGAGACTCAAAACTGCAGGCTCAAAGAAAATTGATTGGTTGTGGTGCTGGAACCCAGGGCCTTCAGACTGAGCCACACCCACTACCCTTTTTGAGACAGTTCTTAATAAGGTACACAGGCTAGACCCAAGTTTGCAACCCTCCTGCCTCAGTCTCACAGAGTACTGGTGTTCATGTGTTTTTCTGTGTGTGTGTGTGTGTGTGTGTGTGTGTGTGCGCGCGCGCGCATGTGTGTTTTTGAGACAGGGTCTCACTGTGCAGTTCAGGCTGGCCTTGAGCTCACTTTGTAGCCCCGGCTGGTCTCAAACTCAATGATCTTCCTGCCTCAGCTTCCCAAGTGCTGGGATTACAGGTGTGCACCACCACACCCGGCTCTGGTGTTATAAATGTATGCCACCGTGTCTGGCTTAAAGAGAATTTATTAGTTCTTACAGACTCTGAGGCTTCTATCATGTTTTTCTGTTTCTTGTGAAAATTTTCCTCAGTTGCTGAATAGTAAAGTTAGGAATGAAATTTGGGTGCTAGGTTGCCTGGCTCGAACCCAAGCCTAGTTACTTACTGTGACCTTGTGTACAGAATGTAGCTTTTTGTGCGTCCTTTTACAAGATAGGCACACTTCCTGTTAACCTCAGAGGCTGTTTGTATTTGACACTTATTACAGATAAAATGTGTAGAGTAGTGGGCTGTAGCTCAGTGGAACAAGGCTCACATAGCCTGCCCTGAGTTCAATCCCCAGCGTTACAAAAGGAGCTAAACCTTGTACAAGTTAAAGGAGGAAAGGGCTACTTTGGTTCCTGGGATCAGAGGCTCTAGGCTGTGGCTGCCCCAGGCAGGAGCACAGTGAGAGAGTGTATGTATGTGTGTGTGTTGCGGGGGTTCTCCCTCCTGGCCCTGGGGAGCAAAGAGGGGAAGCTCTAGGAGACAGAGCGCACCCATGCAGGGTGTCCTCCAGTGACCTCCTTCCTCTGGCCAGGCGGCACCTCCTGACACCATGAACTCATCTGCATTCCTCTGTTGACATGGCCAGTGTCCCCTTGATCCAGGTACCTTCCCAAAGCCCCACCTCTGAACATATGAGCCCTTGCAGGGACAGTTTTGGTTCAAACCATAATGCACAGTGCAGAATATACATGTCAACCAAATATGCAGTGATACCTCACATACTTCTTCTCTGTCGTGACTTTACATGTAATTTGAGTGCTAATAACATAAAAGGTGTATTTCCTTTTGTAAGATACAGTTCCTGCCCAGGAGGGGTTTGCATTCTAATGGGGAAGGACGTGTGAAAATAGCATATACTACAGGCTTGCCTGTTTAAAATAACAGTGCAGTGAGAGGTATGAATAGTGTCTTACTTTTCTGACTTTGAGTGAGTTTAGAGTGTATTCAGATGAAAGCCAGAGGGGCTTTATGGGGAACGAATTTGCTTATATGGAATAAAAGCAGATAGGCTTTCCTAGCCAGTGCATGTATTAGACATAATCAGAAAATACAGTGGATATTTAAAAGTTACAGTAGAAGACTGTCTTGGTTACTTTTCTCTTGTTGCTGGGACAAAATTCCTGACACATAAAATGAAGGAAGGAAAGGTTTATTTAGCTCACCGTTTGTGGAGGTTTCAGTCCATACTTGGCTGGCTTAAGGCAGTGTGGCACATGGCACAGGGCAGCAGCTCGTGGCGCCGGAAAACAGCAAAAGCAACAAGAGCAAAAGGGGAGGAGCAGTGGCAAGCAGCCTCTTTCCCTCCCTTACACTATATGCAAGTACCTGCCCCAGGACTGCAGGAGGATTTGGGGGACACTCAGACACAAACCATAACAAAGACACATTGCCATTAATAACCCTCAACATCTGCCTTCTTGCTTTGAATACACTTATCTTTCCTGCCACTTTTTGGATTTTTTTGGGGGGGAGTGGGTGCCTTGAGACAGGGTCTCCCTATGCAGTGCAGGCTGGCCTTGAGCTCACTTTGTAGCCCAGGCTGGTCTCAAACTCACAACAATCATCTTGCCTCAGCCTCCCAAGTGCTGGGATTACAGGCGTGCACCACCACGCCCAGCTTCTCACTTTTGAAGCAGTTTACATTTATAGCAGTTTCTGTCAAATCAGAATATTACAGTGTGCCCTCGTCTGCCTCATTCACTTGATTTGATACCGTGCAACTTCTGGCTGTTCCTTAAAGTCAAAATGAGTGTGAAAGGTGAGTGTTTTGAAACAGTCTAGGATATTGAGGTAGCCACAACAGTGCAACTAAAGACACTTCACAAAAGAGAACTTCAGAAAGTGGAAGGAGGGTGGGATTACTGTATTCAAAGTGAAAATGAAGGAGAGTAGTTTGAGGGGGCTTAATGGCAATGTGTCTTTTACTGTAACTTTTTAAAAACATTTAAACATCATTCTCCATACCGTTCAATCATACCTCATGAAAAAGCATAGGTAAGAGCTGTGTATGGTGCTACATAACTGCAAACCCGGCACTGTGGGAGCCTGAGGCAGGGGACTGCAACTTCAAGCCCAGCTTGGGCCACTTAGAGAAGAGAGACATTTTCTCAGAATAAAAGGGGGTGGAGGTGCAGCAGAGCGCAGTGGCTGTGTGTTCAGTCATAGGACTGTAAACAAACAGCCAAACAGAGCTAAGTCAAGAAAACACAAGGATGAGTTTGTGAGTGATCAGAAGAAAAGTTTCCTTTTGCTAAGGAAAAAGCCCATGAGAGAGTGGTGATTCAGACCAAGCATATGCCTTGTTTTGGCTGCTGTGTTGGTCTGATTTCTTGTCACTGGGGCCAAATGTCTGACACCCACAAGTTAAAGAAGAAAATGGTTTATTTTTGGCTTTGGCTCAGGGTTTCAGAGGTCTTGATCCATGATTTCCTGGCTCCAGTGCAGAAGCGTCGTGGTGGAAGAGCATGGTGAGACAAAGCTGCTCCCTTTGTGGTCGCTGGGTGGCGGAGCGGGGCGGGGCAGGGGGAGTGCAGAGGACCAGCCGTAGACCTTAGGGCAGCCCGGTGACTTCCCTGGACGCACCCAGAGATGGTTTCTGTCAGTCCCCTTGGCCAGTGATGGTAAGCCTTTCCGAGCTTTCAGTGATGGGGCCGCTGCAGCTCACATGCCACAGGTTCACCGCCACAGCTCTAGGCCATTGGTATCAAACCTTTTTGGCACCATGGACCAATGTTGTGGAAAAAAAATTTGTAGAGGTGGGAAGTATGGTTGGTTTCTTCTAGGGTGATTCAAAGGCGTATACGGTGGCTGTTAATACAGAGGAAACCTGCGCTGGTTGCCCCCTGCTCACCTCTTGCTGTGCGTCTCAGTCCCTAGTAGGCCATGGACTAGTGTGACCTGCACATTAGGACCCCCTGCCATAGGTGGCATGCAAGCCAGTGAAGCTGACAGTTAATCTGAACTGCCGCATTCTACCCCCGGTCATTTTGCCACCCAAGCACATCTCCTTATCAGACAAGAACAAGTTTATAATCTGCCTACCTCCATACATACAACCAAAGACAGTAATTCTTTACTTAAAGTCTCAAAGTTCAAGTCAAGTCTCCTTTGAGACTCAAGGCAAACTTAGCTGTGAACCTCTGTAAATTTGTCTCTTTTGAGACAGGGTTTCAGTATGCAGTTCAGATTGGGCTTGAGCTCACTTTGTAGCCCAGGCTGATCTCGAACTCCCAATGATCCTCCTGCCTCAGCCTCCCAGCTGCTGGGATTACAGGCATGCACCACCATTGTACAGCACCTCAGTACAATTTAAAAAGCAAGTTACTTAACATGTTCACAGTAGGGGCTATGATTCAGATGTCTTTCTGCCTGGCAGTTCTGAACCACCAGTGGTAGATGTGTGGTTGTCCTATTGGGTGGCATGGTCCAGTCCCATCAAGTGGTACAAGCATGTTCCACAGATGGTTTGGGCTGGTGGAAATGTTACCTGCAATGTGAAGTGGTTGAAGGTAAACATTATCACGTCGAAAGGGAGGAAAAGAGAAAAGAAAGATCAGACCAAAGCAAGACCAAAACCCAGCAGGAGAAACACAAAGTACTGTGCCTCCATATCTGGCATCCTGAGCACGTTGGTGGGGTATGAGTTCCAGAGGGCTTAGATAGCCCACCCCTCACCCTGCTGGTTGCTGCCCACGTGGCCTCTCTTGGGCTGGCTCCTTCTCACTGCCTGTGGCTTTCCTTGGCAGATGTTCCATGCTCCTGGCATCTCCTGCTTTCTGTGGTGTGCTCTGTGCATGTG
>PVLD010011120.1:0-66919 GCA_004027595.1 Dinomys branickii
TCACCTTCTATATGCCGCTACTGACATTCTAGGATTCTGCATGAATTCTATTTTAATGCCCTTGGGTATGGTGGGCTTGGGGGCTCAGATGTGAATTTTCATAGCTGTCTGCACGGAGGGTGCCTGACACCTTTAAAAATAGGATTACTGCCACGGAAGTCAAAGACGAGGGTGAGAGGTTCCTTGGGAGCCGTCTGCAAGCTTGGAAGACATTGAGCAAGGGGTGGTTGGTGTAGCTGCCCAGAAGGGACGGGTATTTTCTGAACTTACATTTGGATCGAAAATAGAAGTGAATGCTCCTGCCATGGTGGCTGCTACCACTATCAGACCTGGGCCCAATCGGGGATTCCCAGCAGAGCCTGGCTCTGGAAGGAGCCCAGACTGGGCATTGGCTGGCAGTGACTGTCCAGCAGACACAGGAGGCCATCTAGCTGGGTCTCACAATTCTGAAGAACATCCAAAGTAGCCTTTTAATATTGTCTCTGAGGCACAGAGGTACAACCATGAGATTGAAAGGAAATGAAATCCTTCCCGAGTTTTAGGCTTCTGTCCCATTATATTAGACCACAATGCTTGTAGTATAATACAAGCTAATTTTAGAAATTCTGTAGTTGTTTTAGGATTAGGACAGTTGCAGCCTACTGTGTACGTGTGATAAAATATCACTTTGCTAAACAAACATATGAAATATTCTCCAGTTTCCATAAACTTGTTGGGGCCTTTCTTAATTGGTTTCAATACAAAATACTTTGAGTAGCCAGATATTGTTGACCTTTTGGACTAAACCTCATCTTTATGGTTTTCTTCTTCTTTTTCTTCTACTTTGTTTTTACTCCCCTAGATTCAAACAGTGACAAAGAAAGTTCTAGTGGCCCCTCAGTCGGAGGAGCCCAACGCTACCAGCACCGTCGTCTCCCTGGTGAACGAGACTGTGTCAGAGGTCCCTGAGGAAACTAAGATGGTTCTCAAGAAGGGCCTGGAGTTCAAGGATGGGATGAATGTCTTAGGTAGGCGCAGTGGTGGTCTGGGGTTCATCTTCCTGGGGGAGGTGCCTCTGATAATAATGACCAACCTTTCCTGCACCTCATTCCCCAGCCCTGGGCTCCTCAGCCTCCCTCACTCCCGCCTGATAACTCTGTTGTCCTCTAGGTGGCGCAGGAGGCTCTCTCTGGGGAGCAATTTGAAGGCTAAGAGAACTGAGAACCAAGCAATTAAGGGAGAGGGTGGAAAGATGGGCCGAAGACAGAGCCATAGGGGACCTGGTGGCTGGAGGTCTGGGGCAGGAAAAGAAGAAGGGGTTGGCAATGCTTGGGCACATTCCCAGACTCTGTACGTGTAACTTAATAAAGTTACACGTCCATTTCTCCACATCTTTTATTTCTTAAGCATTGTTTCTGAACTGCGCCTGTGCTGTGCACCAGTACTGTGCTAAACATGGCACTGTCTGTTCCCAGCTCTTACAGTCTGTAAACAAATGTAAAGTTACTCATACTGTAAAGCACTGAAGTAAGGGCCAAAGGGGCTTTACAGATTATCTTGTTTAGCTTTCTGGGATTCCAGTAAGCTCTTTCCCCAGCCTGCTAACTTCTTAGCCCTCCATCCCAGAGCTTCTCTAAAGCCAGACAGACTTGGGCTTGGAGCCATACAGGCCACTCCCAGATTTCTTGACTTTGGGCAAGTTGCTCCACTTTTGTGAGCCTCAGCTGTGAAATGGAGAAGGGATTGGCATCTGGTTTGTAGATCTTTGGGAAGATTAAATGAGATTGCGGATGTAAAGCACAGTAGTACCTGGCATGTGCTGTATTCCGATGAACTATAATCCTCAGTAAAAGCAGGCAGTGAGCTGAGGAGCTCAATCAGAAGACAACCCCGCAGGGCATGACATCTCCCCTGTGTGGGTGGCTCTGGTTTACTCCCAGCCACTTCCATTTGAGGGGTCCACTCCCTTCCATCATCCACACCCACAACTAGTATGGTATCCCCAAGACAAGAAAGAAGGACATTTGTGCATGAAATGGGAAAAGTGGGGAATCTGGATTTCGAAGCCAGATCTTTCAAGTGAGATTTCTAAGGACTCAGGGATGAGTTGTTTAGAAACAGATGAGGTCAGAAGACCTTTTCCATTGTCATCTCGATCAGTTGTCCTTGTCTCCTAGGTTGGGTTGTCACGTAAAATGCACTTGCCTAGTGACATTTAAATTTTAGGTAAATAGCAGATAATTGTTTAGTGTAGCTCCCCAATACACTACACTAAGATACACTGAATAGAAATTACACTAATAAAATTGATTCATTGTGAATCTGAAATTGAGATTGTAATAGGGTGTCTCATCTGTTTTCTAAATGCTGTAGCCCTCTCCTGACTGATGTAGACTGGAGAGAGAGAGAGAGAGAGAGAGAGAGAGAGGCAGGCAGAGGGAGCAAGATTATGCCATCACTGAGAATCAGAAACAGATCTTTTTGTTTGGCCAGGCCGGTTGGGTAAGTGAGAGAGGCAAGGAGGAGATAAGCTCCCTGAGTTGCCAGGCAATGAAAGGTCAGTAAACATTGTTGAGGATCAGGGGAGAAAGTGAGGGAATTATTCTGAAGAAAAGTTTTGAGCTGAACTTTTCGGGGAGTCTTTTTTGTTTGTGGTTTTTTGATACTGGGGCTAGAACCCACGGCCTTGCACTTGCGAGGCAAGCCCTCTACGACTAAGCTACTCCTTAACCCCAGAAAGAGGTTTTGCAGGCATTCTCAGCTCTCCCATCTCCCACTGCCCAGATATCTGAGATCCTTCCAGAACCTCCCCAACACTCCCTGTCTCTTCTGGAAATTCATGAAGAAGACCCAGCCCTCTTTGCCACAGTATCCCCCACATTCTGAAAGAGATTGTTGTCATGAGGTAAAAGCCAAAGAACTTGGAGTGGACCATTCACATCCTGGTCATTTCGGTGGCTTCTAGGAAATCACATGACCTTTGGCTGTGCTAAGGAGTTTCAACACAACTCGCTCCTCTTTCAACTCCAAGTGTATGAGGGCTTTGTTCAAGTGGAACACCCTGGTCTCAGTGAGTGATTTCAGTTAGGCAATGTTTATGGAGGGAAATGACAAGCTGCATGTGGGTTTCTATCCAAGTGCAGATCAAGGCTCTGGAAAGCCAAGGGAAGTTAGAAATGTTGAGAAACTTCCCATTTACCGAGGATGGCTGAAAAGCAGGTTCTTTCCATGGTCTTCCAAAGGTGGAGATGGTGGCCTTTTTTTGTTTTGTTTTTCTGTCTTTCTGCTCTTTCACTTTGGAAAGCCCCAAAGACTGAGTCCTGAAATAAAGTAATATAGTATAATTTCTGGGTCAGTCTCTCACATCATTAAGGATCTGTTTCTCTTCCCTCTCTCCCAAAATCTCTCTTTTGTACTCAGAGCTATCACCAGGTTTGCTGGGCCTGAAGGAAGCTCTCTCATTTTAAGTTCTTCGGACTTAAGACTTGGAGCATTTTCTCTTAAATTTTTCAGATGTCATTAATGGAGTAAGAATAGGCATTTTCAGCCACAATAGTCAGATTTATTGTTACTCACCACATACCCAGCAAATTGTTCTCCTTGGGTTTGTGTTCAGCAATAACCTGAAATTGATTTTGTACTGCAGAAGCAGTCCAGTCTGACTGAGGTCTAATCTTCAGGAAGTCCTTGCCTTTCCTGAGCCACTAACTCCCTTGGAAAGTCACTTGTCAAAGTCTCTAAGAGCTAAGAAGGGAGATATTAAATATTAAGTGCATGTATTTACAATCCGGAGTGTAAGGGCGATTTTTTTTTTGTACTGAAAAGAAGATCCTGCAATGGGTAATCAATCTGGGTTGATATGTACTTGGTGTAGTGAGGCTAGCATTTTCAGTGACTAGGGGAAGGACAACATTGGGAGGTTGGGAGAGGTTGGGAGAGAAAGAGTCCCTCCCTAAGAGAATCAAATCATAATGAAGAAGCTATCATTTATCTGACACAGGTCAAGACTCCAGGCATAACTGGCCATGATAGGAAATTGGATGTAAGATAAGATGACTAACGGTTAGGCAAGGTAGATGTGGGGAAGAGAGGGGAGAAGATGGCGCAGTCTTCAAGGTCAGAGAAAAGGCCTGGTGGGCAGGCAAAGTCTTATAGCCAAGGGTACAGCAGTAATGATTTATAATCCATGTAAGTAGCTAGAACTGGGGCCCCCAAATAGAGAATAATGGCTCAGGAGTAGGAGCACGCAGTAACTGTCAAACGGAAATCCAGACACCCTTCAGGCAGTACTGGGACTGTGTTAGCCACAGAGTGATCCCCCACTTTCTGGGTGAGTCAGGAGGAGGATGGTGGAAAGGACCGGCTTGAGTGGTAGGGAAGCATCTCTTGGAGAGAGATAATCCAGGCCTGTTCTTGCAGGAACTGAACTAGGGGGCACATTCCCAGGTCCTCAGGTGCAAATGGTGAGGACAAGCTAGCACAGAAATAAGACGACTCGGGGTCATGTGTTATATCTGGCCCAGGCCCTAGTGCAGCTTGGTGCTGATATCAAGTGCAGAGACTGAGCTCCTCAAATCAACCTGGGGATACAGTTCACCCTGGAGTGGTGCAGGCCTTACCCAGGCTATCAAGTGGAGGAGAAGAACACTGAACAGCTAGGAAAGGGCAACATCTGACAGTGAATCTTTATAATACTGAAAAAGATGGCGGGGGAGAGAAACATTCTAACCATTTTGACTATGAAATGAATATGAACTGAGGCAACTTTGAATATAAATCACAGGTTCCACTTTAGGAAACTAGATAAATTGGACTTTTCCAAACTTATTTTGGATTTCTTACTGTTTTCCGCTTTATTTTTCGACACTGCTCCTCCTTCTTATGTTAGGTGTGCAGCAACAGAAAAGTAACTTTACATTTAGGAATTTTCAAGAGTGAAACATACAGCCAAATATTAGTTTGAGATCACTCCAGAATCACCTTAGCAAAGACTTTATTGGTTAATTGGTCTCTGCTGTTCCAATATTGGCACCAAAGTTTGTATGATAATCCCCAAGTCCCAACAAGCCTTTCTTTGTTAATCTGTGTAATAAAGGAATCTGTTTACACATAATGTCACAAAATTTCATGAGTGTGGGGATGAAGTGAACACCTTTAAGTTTGGAGTGAAATTGAATGACTTTTCTTTAAGGAACTATAGGTACACTTGCAGTTTAACGTGGTTATGTAAAAAAATGTTGAGGGAAGTCACAATTATCCAAGAAGAAAACACTTCCAATGTGGAGTATCATGCTCCTGTCTCTTAATCCCTAATTTGTAGCCTAAACGGCAGTGACACATGAACTGCTGCACAAATGAAGAATGATAAAGGATGAGGAAAAAGAAAACATACTTTATAATTTGTCCTTCTGTGTGATTGATTCACCCCACAGGTCTGATAGGGTTTTTCATTGCCTTTGGTATCGCGATGGGGAAGATGGGCGAGCAGGCCAAGCTGATGGTGGATTTCTTCAACATTCTGAATGAAATAGTAATGAAGTTAGTGATCATGATCATGTGGTAAGTTCTTTTGTTCTTATTTCTTTTGTTCTTACAGTGGGGTCTGAGAAGACCTTGGAGTCCCCAGAGGCTACTGGAGTCCTCCCAGCAGAAAAGAGTGGGTGTGGAATGTCAAATGGCTCTGCAGAACAAATTTGAGAAAGGAGTGGAAATCCCGTCTTTGAGCTTCCCCTAGAGCTGGTGTTAGCAACTGATGACTGTTAGGCCATGTCTGGTATATGACATAAAATTTGCTGTGAGTTGAGAATGGATTTTGTTGCTATAATAAAGTACCATAGATTAGATGGTTTGTACAGAACAGAATTTGTTGCTTATAGTTGTGGAGGTTAGAAGTCCGAGACCGGGTGCTAGTGTGATTGAGTTCTGCTCAGGAGCATCTTCTGGAGTATAGATGATCAACTTCTCTTAGTACTCTCACCCGGTAGAAAGAAGACAAGGCAGATCTCTGGTGTCTTTTTAATAAGGGCATTGTTCAGTACATTTCAGCTGTTATATCGAAATACCTTAGTCTGAGTAAATTGTAGTAATAGAAATTCATTGCTCGTAGTTCTGGAGGCTAGGAAATCCAAAATCAGCTTTTCAGGGAATGCTAGATTTCTGACTACAGTGGTACCTCAGTTACAAACTTAATTCTTTCCTCAATTCTGTTTGCAAACCAAACCAAGTTGGACAAGAACTGAATCAAATTCAGGGGTTAGGTTCAATGTTAACCTGATGGGGAAATTTGACTCAGTCCTCCTCCAATTTGGTTTGTGACCAGAACTGTGGAGAGAATTGAGTTTGTGAACCAAAGCAGCACTGTATTTTGTCTGTGTGAAGATTTCAGATGACATGGCAATGCTGTACAAAGTAGCCTTTGGGTCTGTCAGATCCATACAAGTCTACTGAGAGTTTAGTAAATAATAGTACCTAGAATAGAATATGTCTCTCAAGCATCAGGATCTGTCCTTGTTTCCTAGAGTTTCTCCTAGAATGTACATCTTGGCTCTGAAGATGTCGTTCATATTTCTGAATATGATGCTAATGATGTGCCTAATGTGAGCAATTTTTTTCCTTCATCCACGCCTATATCGTTTCTACTGAGCCAAATCTTAGGAAAGGGAATCGTCCAGAAATCTGATGAGCCTGTGGGATAAAGTATAGCCTCCCTTCTCCCCAAGTCTAGAGCGTGGTGCGAATGGAGACTTTCCCATGCACTGGAACCACAACTCTGAAAGTATAGCCTCATCTCCAGGGAAATGACGTGATATTGCGAAGCAGGAATGAGACCTAGGGAATGATTTCTGACAGCTGTTGGGTTATCTCACCCTGGCAAACAGTCAGGAGCATGTTATATGACAGGAGATGAGGAGATGCCAATTCTATGTATTCCTTACATTCTTTAGCTGCCTCACATTTGATAACGATGTGCGTGATTTAAAAAAGCCAACTGCTGTTTAACGGAATGCTCAAAGCTAAAATAATCAGGGTTTTTTTTTTTGCATTCTTTTGTATGTACTGGCAAGAATAGCAATAACAGTAAAATTTAACAGTAAAAAGATAATAATTATTAAATTGTAATCTAGAACTGATATATACTCAGTACTAGCACTATTATTGTAGGTGTATTAGCCCATTTATTACTGAGGGAATGTTATTATTGTCATATCTAAAATTTACCAGATTCCTGCTACATGCTTAATATTATCCCAAATATTTTACATGCATTAAATCACTTTTTTCTCACAATATTAGCTAACAAAAATAGCCACTTTTGTTAGCCCATTTTCCAGATGAGAAAGCACAGACGTTGACTTGCCCTGTGCTGTGAGCTGTGCAGAGGTGGTACCTAACAATTTCTTTCTGACTTCAGATTGGACAGGATCCAGGGTCCTCTTGTAACAAGCTGTATGACCTTAGGCAAAGTAGACACATTTAAACCCCAATATCTGGATCCTTAAAATAAGATGGCTGTAGAATCCCCTGTTGCTGTGAGAAGCAGTTTAGATTGTGAATCACAGTCATGGAATGTTTCTTTTGTGTCTGGAACTCATGGAACTTTTGGCATTACTGTGTTGGCATTACTGTGGTTGCCTTGTTTCTACCTTTACCAACATCAATTCAATCCATACTTTCTGTATCTCTCTTTGTGGACTTCTTCAAGAAGCCCGAAGAACTCTTAATTTTGGAGTGGTTTTCATATCCTCATTTTTTTCAAAGTTCTTTTAGTCTTTTAATGTTTTGGAATCTGAAAGACTTAAAAAGAAAGTAAAACCTTTCAGAACCTCCCACTATGAAAACATAAAATAAGAAATAAAATCTTTGCCCCAACTCTAAATACTGCTACCAGTTTATCTCCCCACCCAACTATCTATCTATACTGGCAAAGCAGAGACTGTTATCGAGCAACACTGGTCATCATCAAGAGTGAGAGAGAGTCTGGCAAAACTGACTTAACAGGATTTTAGCTGAAGATGGGCCATTGTGAACAGGCATCATCTGGTGGATGGTCCAGGATGAGGAACCTGCTGAGATGGGGGGGGGGGTAATCTGATTGAGGCTGGGGATTCTTGCTAAACTGACTCAGCAGGGTTCTTTGCTAAAACTGGTTTTGATAAGGAAGTGCGCAGATGGGCCCAGAAGGCTGAGAAATCAGGACAGTTGGGTCAAACAAAGAATCTTTATCAACCCAGCTGTTCTTTCAATAGCTGGACCAAAAATGATTTTAGTTACTAGTCATATCATGAGTAAGACAGAGGGTTCCTGCCTTCATGGATCTTAAATTCTAATGAAAAGAGAGAGGGAAAAGTAAAAGGGCTTAATTATGAAATATCCTCCTAAAGACACATGTATTGTGGGCTTGATCCCCAAGGAGGCAGTGTTCAGAAGTAGGGCCTAGAAGGGAGATTGGCTCTTGAGGGCTCTAACTTCATGAATTAAGCCACAATTGAGATCATAATGTGCTGGTATTATTGGGAAGTGATGGAGACAGGCCTAACGAAGGGAGTGGATAACAGGGGCATGACCGTGGGGACTCTGTCTGTTCCCTGGCCCTTCCTTTCAGACTGCCTCTCTCTGTGCTCCCTGGGTGCTGTGAGGTGAGCAGCTTTTCCCCGCCACATCTTCCTGCCATGTTTCTGCCTTGGAGCCTCGTGCTCCAAACCTGACCCCAAACTGTGAGCCAAAAGAAAGCTGTCCTCCTTTTTGTTAATTTTCTCAAGTATTTGGTTACAGTGACGAAAAGCTGGCTAACCAGAAGTAAGGAGGAATTGAGGTAGCACCAGGTATGGTGGAAATGATAAAGCAGGGCTGTGGCACAGAGTGCGGGGGTGCTGGGGGGCGTGAGGGCAGTGAGGGACAGACTGGGCTGTGTGGGAAGATGACAGCAGGAAGACCTGAAGAGTGGGTGGTGGGCCGCTTGGTGAAGAACTGAGGGGAGAATATTGCCAGGGGAGGAGATGGTCAGTGAGAGCTTTCTGAGAACCAGAATAAAGGGCTGGTTGGCCTGAGTGTGTTTGGTTGGAGAGATAGGCAGTAGGCGGAACCCTAAGGCTCCTGCATGCTACCTGATGGATTGACGTTTAACTGCAAAGTCTCTGAGGGGTCACAAGGATGCATGCTCTGTGAACTGATTTTCACTCTATTCTGATAAGAGTTCTGATCTCCACTCTGTAGCTGTCAACAAAAAATACCCTTTGGCTAGCCAGAATACCCATCCTCACATGGGTCAGGAGAAATGGAGGTCAGGTTAGTTCCTGTACCTGCATGCAGACAGCACCTTTAGACAACTTTTGGGATGTTTGTCTAACTCGTTATTGATGGTTTCTTCCAAGTCTGAGCTTCATATGGGATCCATCCCAGATTGCCAAACTCAGCTTTGCTATTGGAAGTAAAGGGAACCACAGAGGCTTTAGGGAAGGACTGAGAACATTCCTTGATTTAAGTCTACCCCATGTGTCTGTCCTACCACCTGTCCCAAGCCTTAACCTTTAACCTCAAAAATCTTAAGTAAATTAGAACTAAACTAATGGTTTCCAATAGCTCATCTGCATCTCATCATCTGAAGATAAAGAGTTTTGTTCCTTGAAATATTGGTTTTCAATTACATCAGATTGATTATCTGGGAGCATATTTGAAATGTAAAAGTCCCATGGCCAGCCCTAGATGGTGAGTCCAGGGAAGACACTTTGTTAACAGACAGGCAGGGTGATTCTGGTGCAGTTGACCCATGATAAAGACGTGGGTTGAGTTCTGGGTATGTTGAGTGTTTGTGGAATAAAGAGTAACCCTGGGGGGTGGGGCATGTTGGTGAAACCTTTAAGCTGAGAGGAGCTGAGGTTTAAGGGGAATGGAGGCTAGAATGGATGGCGCAAGAGCATGGAAAAGACTCAAACAGGCCAGTCGTGGCAGAAGAGTGGCCTTAAAAACAGTGTGTGAGTGATAATAGGACCATCTGAAGGCCTCCAGGGCTACATCTAAAGGCAGCATGGAAGCCATTCCCTCCTCCTAGCTCAATCAATGCTCATATCTTAGAAACTTAGTTACAGGAGGATCAATTCCTGGTGATCATTTGATTTTAGTATTCTCAGTAGATCCTTGAGCCTCTATGCATTTTGATTTGTGGCTTTCTTCATTTGCTTCAATTCAGAAATTGTAGATCTCAAGCATTTGCCCTTTCTTCTCCTTGGAATGCCATTTGCATTGAGATGATTCTTTAATATGGAAGCCCAGGAACTCAGAAGTCTTAGCTTCTGAGTAGAGACTTGTTTCTTGTTTTCAAAACAGTTACAGAGAACTAATGGCTCTAAAAAGCATCATAGAAATGAGGGCTCTTTCTTTGTTGTAATTAATGTTTAACCTAGTCCTGGAGACCAAAGTGCTTGGGTTAACACAGGCCACTGCATTCAATACTTATTAACCCCAAACTTCACTGCTGGCCTTTGAGTAACACTATCCAAGTACAGTGGAGGTTCATATTTTTCCCAGCAAGCTGCACGCTCTGAAGGTAAACTCTTGCCTCTGTCTCATTCATCTGGCTTGAGCTCAAATACATTCTCCAGGGACCTCCATAGCTAGTCCCCTTGGCAAAGAACCTTGCAAACATTTTCTCACCATTCTGCAAATTTCTGGACCCAGAAAAGGAGGAAAATTGAATGGCACCCAAAACAGTCCATATTTATGTTTTCTGGACATCTTTAAAGGGTGATTGGTGTTTGGGCAAGAGCTGATCTCTTGGTTTATGAGATAAATGCTATCTGCTTTTCAGGATGGGGCATACTGCTTGGTTATTTGCAACTTCAGTGACAAAGTGCTAGGCCCCGAGACAATCTTACTGATTTATGAGACATCATGACTATGGGAACACAAAGAAAATGTAAAATGGTGGGGAAGACAAGAGTTTAATGACATTTCAGAAGGTCCGTTTCAAGCTCTCTAATATCTAGAGAAGCTGTCTTCCAACAGAGCCCACCTGCTCCCCTAGAAGAGGAAAAGTGATGGTCAGGCTCCATGCACATCAGGGAAGAGCAGCTATGCTGATGTACTAACTTACTATCAGTTACAAATGAGTTCTTTCCGGATAAGGTTCCTCCTGAGAGACTGCTTTGCTCATAAAGACATCTGCCATTGGGCAGCTCATTAGCTCAGACTTGACTCATTCAGCATGGGTAGTAAGAGAACAGGGGATCTATGTGTGAAAATAGATACTTTACAGAATCATTTTGTCAGGAACCAGACAGCAGTTGGTACTGGTAGGAACAGGGAGGGATTTTTAACAGGGTACACATGTGCATCTTCAAAAGTTTAATACTCACAGCAACCTGGTGAGGGTGAAGTTGGCCTCTGCAAGCACTGATGTCCTTGTCTATAAAGTGGGACTAAGCCTCTGAACAAGAGGTTAAGGTGTAAGTGGCTGGGAAAACTTAAAGTCTCCTGTAGTTGTATATATGACTTTCAACTTCTGTTCACAGCTTGATCCAGGCATAATCGAAGAGAAATCTAGTTAGATAGTATTTTTTCTTTTGTGACTCTCTTACCCCTGAAACCTTATTGGGAAATTTATTTTCTCCATAGTCTTTCTTACAAATACATTTATAATTTTTAACAAAGTGGCAATCTTCCCCAAAATATTTTTATTTCAGTCAGTAACTGTCACAGCGGGAACAAATTCAGGCCCCAGCAATACCACTCGGATTAAAAAAAAAAAAAAGTGGTCAGAATTGCAAAGAATAAACTCAAGGTGCAAGAGAAAAGGGTTAGCTTTCCCAAGAGTGGAAGCCAAAGTAATTTCCAGCTCTCCATAAAATAAAGATAACATAGAAATATAAAATAATTTTATATGGGATAAATTGTCATATGATGGATTGTCTCCTTATCTACAAAGTGCTGATTGCTTACTAAAGGGAAAGGATTTGGGTTAACGGGAAAATCCCCCAGTGGAGGAGTTCCCAGACCTGTGGTTGTTCTCCTACTTCCTGGTTTTGTGGCCTTGGGCTGGTGATTCAGCTTTTCCAAAGTATAGTTTTTCATGTTCCAAATAAAAATAAGGATACCTAGATTTTAGGGTTGTGGCAAGAATTAAGTGAAGCTTCGATGGGGCTCTCCCACATTGAAACGCAATGAATGGTGGCCAACATTACTGTTAATGTGGTGCAAAAATACTTTCAGGCTTAAAAGTCATAAAACTGCGTTTCTGTAAATGCACTCTTTGGCTCAGATGGTTTTCTTGTTTTGGCAACTTACTTTCTCTCTCTCCTGCTCTCATTTAAATATATTCCCTGCCTTCCAAGGCACAAACAATGCAAATGTACATTACCCCAGTTTGTAAATTTCCTAAAAGCTCCAAAACTTATTCCCAAATTTCTAGGGAGGAGCCGAAGAACACAGAAATCAAATAAGATTCGCAAAGACACAACCCGTGTCTCTCAATTTTTAGCCTGTTGGCTACCTGAAAGATAACAAACTAAGAGAGGGTAAGGTGTGTCTCCTTTGTCCTAAAACTCACCTGAAAGACAAAGTCGGCCTTTGGACTTTACGTCAGAGCAGGCGTCACAGATCCATAAAACAGACTTCAGTCAAGCCAGTTAGTTTGAAGCAAAAAAAATAACATCTATTGAATCTCATGATCCTTTCTCAGCAAAACTCTTTTTATGCAGAAAAATGAAGGGTTTCCCCCAGGGTGCAGTACATAGAAGGGCTCAGATTTAAATTCCAAATCCCATAATGATCTCCTCAGTACTGTCTTTATTTTTCTTTTGTGTTTTCCAGGTACTCTCCCCTGGGTATCGCCTGCCTCATCTGCGGGAAGATCATTGCGATCAAGGACTTAGAAGTGGTCGCTAGGCAACTGGGGATGTACATGATAACAGTGATCGTGGGGCTCATCATCCACGGGGGCATCTTTCTCCCTCTGATTTACTTCGTAGTGACCAGGAAAAACCCTTTCTCCTTTTTTGCTGGCATTTTCCAAGCTTGGATTACTGCCCTGGGCACTGCTTCCAGGTAGAGAGTACAGAAAAGTCATCTTTCTCCCTGCATGCTCCTTTGTTCTGTTTGTTACTAAAAATTTTCCTAGCCCAATGTTCAGGAAGAACACTCTTCATGTGTTATTAAAGTCTTTTTGAAAAGGTGAATTTGGGGCTTCTTCTAGAAACTTCTGAGCCTGCTGGTGAGCATTTTTGCTGGTGCACAACTGTGTTGGAGATATGATCTCATATTACATTTTTAAATGAATGCATGCTATTAAATTGCATGCTTAACTTAGCACATAAACTATTAATTTAGTTTAGCTTTAATTTTTTTTTTACAGAAAGGTATAACAGGATGTTGTACAATGAACATCCCACCTGTGATTGGGAAAATATTATCATCAAATAGCACTCTATTGAGATTCTGGCAATTAATTTTCCAAAAGTAGGAGAACCAGCCTTTACAGGGTACCTGATATATTAAGTGAGATTTTTCAAACAAGGAGAAGTCAGCCAAGTCTTTGACCTTGGCATGAACTTCAATGGATCATTTTGTCCCAGTTTAATTTCAATCAAGCTTATTTGACTTGACCTTAATAGAGACCCACTTCCTCCTTCATAACCTAGTTTCAGTGATTAGAAAGCTAACAAAAACCTGAGACATATGCAAAGAAAATTATTTTGCAGTCCTGAGGACTAAACCCTCAGGGCCTATTGACTGAGCTACATCCCAACTCTTTTTGTACTTTTTATTTTAAAACAGGGTCTTGCTAAGTTATTCTGGCTGGGCTCAAATTTGGAATCCTCCTGCTTCAGCTTTCCAGAGTTCTGGGGTTATGAGTATGCCCTACCATACTCCTGCTAATAATTTTTAATGGACTAAAATCAGCAGAAACAAAACAAAGAAAAAGAAATACACAAGTGATGCCTAACAATTTAGAAGCTCAAAGAATCAAAGAGTTTTATTCATTTATCCTGTAGTAGCTTTACTTCTGTGTATATGTTCTTGGGTCACAAAACACAAGACAGGTGGTAGGGAGGTCACCAACTGTAACACCCACTCTAAGGCCATGTGCTTGCTAAGCCCATAGTTATGCATGGCTGGTGAGCTGACCCTTCCTGACAGTGTAGACTGCTGTTCCCAGGCTACTGACCAAACAGGGTTTCTTTAGGTGACCTAACAGACCCATAGTGGTGACCAGCTAGGAAGCCAAATCATGACCTCCACCTTGCAAAGTGATGAGAAGTTGATACTAACAAAATATGGACTTTAAGAAAAGAAAAGCAGAAAAACGTATGATCATGAACACCCAGGTTTGGCATTCTGTTTCCCAAGATAAAGGAAAGCACTTTGGTATTCCCCTTTTCCTTTTTGATTCTATAGATCTTTCTATGGCTAAGTATCTCTGTTTGTAAAGATCTTAAAGGAAAAAGTAAATCTTTGCTTTTCCAAATCAAAAACTATCTGTGGTTTTTTTTTGTTTTTTTTTTTTCGTCTTTTTTGAGACAGCGTTTCACTGTGCAGTTCAGAATGGCCTTGAGCTCACTTTGTAGCCTAGGCTGGTCTTGAACTTGCAGCAATCCTCCTGCCTCAGCCTCCCGAGTGCTGGGATTACAGGCATGTGGCACCACACGCTGTAAATCTCATTTACTTTTATCTTTGTTTTCCAGTTGTAACATGGTATTTGCTCTTTGTGATAAAGTTCAGACAGTGGGTAGGATTTTGAAGAAAACGGTGGACATCACCAGTTAATTACTGTATCACCAAATGGTAATTGATAGTAACCTTTTAGTTAATCTTTATATATCTTTCCAGTTCTTACTATGCACTTGTGAACTGCTATTTTTTCACTGTTCAATGTAAGGAAATTCTATTATATCTACTCAGAGATCTTTGCTATTATTTTGTAAACTATATAATAGTACACTGTATGTACCTTGATACAAAGTCTACCTCACTCCACCCAGTAGTATATATTTCAAGTATGTCTATTAAAATCAGAGCTGTGACAAGCATCCTTATAGACTCAGCTCTGCAAAGTTGTCTAGTGATCTCAAGATACACTTCTAAAAGTGGGATTTTCTTAGTCAAATGGTATGCACAGTTTTGAAATGTATAATCAGATTGCAATTTAGGAAAGCACATTATTTTATGTTCCCTTTGGATTTGAGAGTGAGCCATTCCCCACCTACTCACCAGGGCTAGATATTCTGGACATGTCAATTACTTCAGTGCATTCCAATAACACTGGATAAAAATGTATCTCAGTGAGTTTGTACATCTTTGATTACCGATGAGGGAAAAAATATTTTTATGCTCTTATGGATTGTTCTTTCTTCTGCCTCTTGAATTAGATATGAATCAGCTTAACCCTTTTCCCAAAGGGTTTTTATCTTTTCCTGATGGGTTCCTGCCTCAAAGGCGTATGGTCATCTTCAAATGTTGGTAATAATATAAGATACATACATAAAATCCTCTTTATATATAAGAATATTGACTCCTGTGGCACATGTTGCAAAAAAAATGCCCACAGTTCTCCATTTGACATTTGCCTTAAATGTTTAAAGTATTTCTGCCACTAGGAGTTTTTAATTTGTATGTAGTCAAGGCTGTGAATATTTTCCACTGTATTTAGCATTTTAATTTTGTTCAGGCATATTTTTTCCCCTCATAACTACAAAATACTACTTTATATGTTCTTCTAGTGCCTCTGTGATTCTGATCTTTAAAATATTTAAATAATATTATGATGTTCTTTTGAATGATTAAACCCTAATCCCAGTAGAGTTTTAAGACATGGTAAACCTTTAACGAATGTAGATGGCGCATCTTGCTATCTAAGTCAAAGATAAATGCTTGTGTTGTTTGGCACACACTGAAAGCGGTAGACACGTTTCTTCCCTTACCTTGTATAGCATTTGAAAACGGTATGGTTTTAGTCTTCACTTAAAATATGGCTTTTGTCTTGATGTAAAGTTTTCTTTTTTAAAAAATAAGCAATTTGGCAGGAACTATATAACAACAACCAAGAATAAACTCAGGGGTTCCTTGCCATAATGGGAGAAAAATGCAAAACTTAGGGCCGCAGGAAGAAAAAATGCGAGCCTAGGTCATCCTGCTGAGTACCCTTTCTTCCTCCTTGGACCTCATACGATTGAGGATATCCCAGGTGGTTGACTGGCTCTTCTCAGTGGGTCCAGAGAATGGTGTCAAGGATGGATGGAGAGTGTGGCCCAGGACTTACCTCTGCACATCCCTTTCACTGCAGTGCATGCTGTTAAAAATAGTCTAGAAAATAAATCTCAAGTATCTGCCATCGTTATTAGCAACATTTGAAGACAGCCATATGGCCTTGGAGGTAGGAGCCAACAGGAGTGCCAGCGTGTTAGCCTGGCAACGCAGGAAAGCATTGAAGTCCATTGAAGTCCATTCTGAGTTGAGTGCGTAATGTGAATTTGTAAGACACAAATATAACACTGATCCAATACAGAAATAGACATTATGTTCAAACCTTGCCAATCATTTTTCCCATTCTCTGTCACTGGCTAAAGACCTTTGGAAGACATACCAGAAAAATGAGTGATAATTAATGTATTTCAGCAATCCAAGAAGTATGCTTAGAGCCATACAAATGAAGATTTTAGAGTAGTCAGAGTGTTCTGCCAACCCTTTAAAAGAGTCTCAGAAAAGGGTGAAAGTAAGGGATCAGAGGAATACAGAGACACTAACTTCTTAGTAAAACAGCTAGGGCAGCAATCCAGGTCCAGCAGCATCACTTACATGCAAATGCACCCCAGCTTTTCATTTAGGCTTATGAGTTTTTACTTATGAGATATTCTCAAATATTCATTTCATCACCTTAAGTGCAGTGAGGTGTTGCAGAGACTCCTAAGCTGTAATCACAGTGACTGTTCTGATAGGTTAACTCAGGCTCCCCGAAGGATCCCAGGGCTTTGCAGGTCAGTTTATGATGCAAATTTAGGCATCTTCAATTTTAAAGGTCTGAGTTTCTTCTGAGAAGACCCCAAAATCTGCATTTCACTAAGCTGCATTTCATGTTTTTTTTTTCCACTCTGAGAAACTGAGAACTTTGTATCTGTGCCCAGCCTGGTTGGAGACCCCAACCCTAGCCCCCAACTAGTAGAACATGGTAACTATGACTAAGGCTGTAAGTGTGAGAGAGAAATAACACCTCTAAATGCTGTCTGCGGTGGAGAATTTCCAATTTGTTTTGCTAAGACTTGAATAGAAAAAAAAAATCAAAAGAGAATGTACCACAGGACACTTCCATGTTATTTGAAAGTGCTGCACTGTTTTTTTTTTTACTTAAACTCTGAAGCAAATCTATTCAATTTCCTATGTACCTCTAGCTACAAGGAAATAATATTCTGGCTCTCAGCAACCCTTGTTCTTATAGGTCTCCTGTTTTAGAAAACATGTGAACATGTCAGGAATTCAAGTCTTTGAGGGTGGGTCATGTGGTTTATCACTTTTTTTTTTTTTGGCAGTACTGGGGATCGAACTCAGGACCCAGCGCTTGCTAGGCAGACGCTTATTCCACTGAGCTATATCCCCAGCCCGGGTCATGTGGTTTAGTCCCCAGCCCATACCACGCCTTTCATTAGCTACAGATGCCCTGTTTTGCTGCACCATGTCATTGTAGAGACTTAGAACCGGCAATGGTTCTCTATCCAGGATTTCAACGACATGTGAATTTCCTCAATGAATTGTGCAGGCTACCTGCTAAGGTTACTGGGCAAGTTTCCCCGCATTCTCCAAATTAGCAGGCCCAGCTCAGGGCACTTCTCAGGGGCTGGATCCATGTCGTCATTTTGTTGGAGACAGCATTTCTGTCATGAAGTAATAGGTCACTCAAAAATTCTTCATTCCCTTTCACTGTTGACAGCTGATCATTTTCTGACCCAGTATTGGGTTTTTTTGCAGCCCAGTTCATGTGGGCATTCAGACGTGCTTCAATATTTAATCCAACATGACAATGGTGACCCAAATAGAAGAGAACTCAAAGCGCCCAGTAAATCTCAAAAGTCAAGACCAATGAAAATATTTTTTTTGCCTATTAGAATCTTAATAAGATTGAATTTGAGCTTCTAACTCACTGGATTTTAATTTGGCTGAATACTGCTTCGTTGCCTGTAACATTGCCCGATTGGAACAAAAGAACAAAACCTTTGTGGTGTTATTCTAGTTTGTGCTTTGTCCTACTTTTCCGAAGCAGACATAACTTCTCAATCTCCCACTCTTTCTCTGTCTCTCTCCCTCCCTCCTTCCCTCCTCCTCTTTCTTTGTCTCCTTCTCCCCATAGTGCTGGAACTTTGCCTGTCACCTTCCGTTGTCTGGAAGAAAATCTGGGGATTGACAAGCGTGTAACCAGATTTGTCCTCCCAGTTGGAGCAACCATTAACATGGATGGCACAGCACTTTATGAAGCCGTGGCTGCCATTTTTATAGCCCAGATGAATGGTGTTGTCCTGGACGGAGGTCAGATTGTGACCGTAAGGTGAGTGAAGTTAGGGTAGGAAGCATAGAAACAACCTTCTTCCCTGATCCCCCTCCTCGCTAACTCCATTTGACAGAGGCTACTTGAATTTCAGTTCCTCTGTTCAGTTCCTCTGGAGAACACATAATGAAGGTAATAACAGAAGAGGAATTATTGGCAACTTTCAAAGGAAAAAAATTATGGCAGGAAAGAAACAGGCTCATATGACTCCCTTCTGTTTGTATTACACATGGCAGTTGGCTGGTACTTGACTGATCAGGATCCTGAGATGTAGGCAAGAGACTTATCTCCATGCTCAGGTAATAGATCAGGAAACTCAGACTCCAGGAAGCACTGCTGACTGTCCAAGGATACACCAGAAATCACGAGCTGACAGAGCTGGGACTGGAGTTGATGTCAGCGGACCCTGGATCCAATTTCATTAAAAATGCTCCTTTCAACATTCTGGAGGGTGAGGGAAGAAGTGATGGAATAATGGAGTGAAGAGGTTCTTCAATATAACCTATAACGTTTTATTACAATAACACATATTTTTGTCTTTACTAAAGCTATTTTGCCATATGTTTTCATTATTATAAAAAAATTCAGAACATACAGTCTTCCAAGAGGCCATTAAAATATATTGCTTCCCCATAAACCTGAAGATCACATCTGCTACTCAGGCCAACTTTTCAGTTCCTTGTGTATATGTAGCGTCATCGAAAGCATCCATCTTCAAATCATCCAAAACTGTATTGACATTATAGCATGAAATAAAACTCTTGGAAATCTTCATTTCAATAGCATCATTCCCACTCCCAGTAGGAGCTTCAGATAAGCCAGAAGAGAGTTTCCATCCTTCATGAATGTGAAACAAACAGTGAGGCAGCTATTGGAGATTTTGTGTTCTCTCACCACTCCCAGTGTCTCAATGTCCTCATCAGCAAATGAGAAAAATGTTCAGAATTGATAGTTCGTGAGCTGAAGCCAGCTCAGAACCTTACTCTGTCTGCCTTGAAATGTGTTATAAAAACAGAATTTTAGTGTCTTGTAAGATAATTGCTTTCCAGTTAACCACATTCTCCTCAGCTCCTTATTACTTATACCTGGTCAGTGTCACCTGTTGCCACAGCTTGGCTCTTTAAGACATTTGAGTTTGTGACCTTTGGACTGTACAATTAGTGTGTACTTTCCTCTCTTAGATTCTGTGATACCAGAAAACATGGGGGCAGGTGAATCACATTCTGTATAACAGATACATTTGCAGAAGAAACAAAATTCCAAAAATTGGAACAACCAAGTCCCAAGAGATTAATTATGAGGAAGGAACTAAGGAAACATTGAAATTCATTTATTTATACCTCTGAAGTGGTGAACACTTTACAGGTAATGCTTTGAACATGGCCCAGCATTCCTGAAGAAAAGGGATAGTCACTGTCCCAATTTCACAGAATAATAAAGTGAGACTTGGAGCATTTATGTTATAAACTTAGGTCTCATGGCTAAAGGGTGCCAGGGGCACAGATGAAATCTCTGTTCCGCAGCCAACATCTTTCAATTTACATGAGCCCTTCTTTCTGACTTTGACTCAAAGGAAGATATTAAAATCATCGTTGATAATTTTTTACTCTCTCCATTGGGCATTAAGACAAGAGAATGTCTTCTGAATTTAGATTAATGCACTAGCTTTTTCTCCTGTGCATCAAAACCTTGCACAACACTGTCAACCTGTATTTTAGAAATTCTAGTTATAATCAGGTGTCTGGCTGGCTCACCATTCATTTGATAATTCATTCTCTGGGAGGACTTTCATGGTTTAGAGTCCACTTTAGGAAATTTGTCCTAAGACTTGAAGTCTACTCATATTTAATTTCTCTACACGGTGAAATTATTTAAAAGTCCAACATTAGGGATTAACCAGTACCCATAGTAATACTAGAAGTTGCCACTAGTCATGAGGTTTATATGGTCTACAGGGTGATGCCGCACTGGCACCACTACTTGAGACTGCTTGATTATTCTACTTCTGAGGCATTTAACCAGCTCAGAGATATTTTTTAACACCACCAGTTTCTCATTTTCTTATAACCATTCCAGAAGATTTAATGACTATCTCATGTGCAGCTGAGCCCGGTTTGGCAACTAAGCAATCAAACAGAGCAAAGAAAATGGTGCCATATTTAATACCGAAAACATGAATAAGCATCACAGATTTTCCTAGGGGCTGTAGGAAATCTAGTAAAGGAGGAAACTGAGGCTCAGAGAGTAGGTCACACACAGCAGCTCAAGGAATACTTAAAACTGAGCTTTCGAAGTGCTGATTCCATAGATTGAGGGTCTTAATTCGTGATCTCAAAAACAACCCTGGAAAATAAGGATTGGGTTCTGTGTTTTAGAAATGGGGAAAACGAAGCCCAGGAAGGTCAAATAATTTGTCCAAGATCACATTATTTGTAAGTGGTAAAGATAGGATGTGAATCCAAACTCTGGGATCTGTGCTTTTAACCATTATTCACACTGCCTCAATCATACTACACTGTACTGTACTGTACTATACTATACTATACTATACTATACTTTACTGTGGAGTTGCATGTGTTAATTTGTTGAATCCTTACAATCACTTCTGATGTATGTACTACAGAGATGACTCAGTTTGCTCATCTGTCTGATGAAGATGACAATCATCACACAGTCTGGGGTGGTTGAGAGCACTGTCTGGCACAGAGTCACCTGTCAAAAAGGGTAGCTATTAGGACTGTTACTACGAATGATGTTCAATAAAGTACAATAGTAACGCTACAATATTGGCAAAAAAATATGGCGGTGATGTAGTGAATACCATGAGGTTACTTGCAATGGGAAACTTGCCTCAGGTCAGAGGGCCAAGCCTTCTAAATCATGTCTTATCAGATGTCATGTGAGACTGCTAACCTCTATGGCTTTAAAACTCAAAGGTGAAAAGAGCTCCGTAGTGAAGCCCTTTACCAATCAACAGTAGTTCCTGATTCCAACCCTATAGCCTTGAGGAGAACCTGGCTTCCCATGAAGGTCACAGAGTTCGGAATTTAGAGAGAAGAGAATGGACTATGTGATTGGGTTTGTGCTGGAATTATTTAATTTTATAAATTAATTATTTAATTATTTAATTTTATCTGCATGTTAATTAATTTTATACCTTAATTATTTAATTATTTGACTTTATCTGCATAGGGCTTATTTTAACAACAGTTTTCACTGAACAAAGGATAAAGGTGGTGATAGACATGTCAATCTCTGGCCACTGAGCCAGCTCTCCTAAATGCGGACACCACAAGAGCTACTTGATGGCAGTGATGGGGGACATACGATGTGTAATTCCACTACGTGCAGTTTATTTGGAGAAAAATAGTCATCAAGTCCAGCTTCATGCTGTGCTACCAAGTAAATCCTCCATCCTTATCTTTCCCTGCTTTCCGAAGAAGCGTGACTAAGAATTCTGAGTAAATTCATTAATTTGAGAACTTTCAGGGTGGGTGGATGGAGATCATTGAGAGCTTAATGACACTGAATCCACCAGAGGGGTGTTTGTGCCCCAGCCGTGGTTTATTAAAGGTGTGTGGTCCAGAATTTCTTCCCCATTTCTCCACCCATGGTTTTCTCATGATGAAAGCAAGTATTGCCACATATATACATATATATATACACACCCTTCAATGTTACTGCAAAGATTTGCCTTGATGTCACGTATATGATACCTGGCACTGTTTCCAGGAACCAGCCCTAGAGAAATCAGAGGAATGGGCCAGAAAAGGACAAAGAGAACAGGCATATCACTACGTGAGGAGCTGTTACAGGGCTTAGACTTCCACAGACCACACTTTTCCCGTGGGAGGAGGAAGGTATTGTTGTTGTTATCAACATCATCGTCATCATCATTTTTGTGAAGGAACCAACTATCAGGAAGAATTTTCGTGGTAGGTTTTTGTCCCAAGTAACCACAAGCTCCCCAGACAAAATGGCCACAGCGTGAAGGAATGAGTAAGAGTGACTCAACAGAAGCAACCAATGTTGTAATAAAGCGCTGGAGGCCAAGATTGTTGGAATTTAGGAAGTCCCCCGTTCCTGGTGTTCTGTCTGCCTTGGAGAATTCCCACCTTCCAGCTGTTGGGGTTTGAGGGAACTTTTCATTATAAAGTAACCTCATCCTGACAAGATTTCCTAAGAGTAATGAATCACAGCTCAAAATTAGCCTTGATTCTCTGACCTAGAGCAAGTTTTCTATTGTGAGTAACCTCACGGTATTCACTATGTCCTTGCCACATTTTTCTCTGATACTGCAGGAATGCTGTTGTACTTTATTGAATAAGATTAATAGCAACGATCCTAATAGACATCTCTAAGCATTTTCTTTAACTTGTAAGCTCCTGAAAGTTTTTGATCACTCCCCAGGAATGCGATACTATTATTACCTCCTTTTTAAATCAAGGCACTAAGAGATTAATTTGCCTAAGGTCAGGTGGTTGATAAGTGGTAGGGCTGGAATGTGAACATAGGCGTTCAAGAGGACTTTCCCTGAGGACCACTGGCATCTGTGCCATGTCAGACCTAAAACTGGGAAGGTCAGCAATGTGGAAAAAACAGCTCAACTCATAGAGACTTAAGGGTTTACATTTCACATTTCCTCAAATGTGAAATTAGGTAAATTCAAATTGTCCCCAATAATAAGGTCCCAACATGCCAGCTCAGTCACACTGATAGCTTGAACTTAAGGTACTGAGAAGCTGACTCTAATTTTGGAGCCTGAATGTCTACCATAGATACTCTAGAATTTTATAATCACAAAGGAAGTACCTCTCTTCCTTTTCTCTTTATTGCCCACAAAATCAAGTTAGGAATCGCTATTTTTAGAAGCATTTTTCTGCACTTAGAAATGACAGCCTCTCTAAAGGGCGTCCTCATAAAAGAGGAAAACACAATCACTAACAGTTGTTGAGCCTCAAAGACCACCTAGTGTCTATACACTGTGCTTGAACTCTAGATTAACCTTTTCCTGAGACAGACATCAAAATGGTGCTGGGTGTTCCCCTGACCCTGCTTGCAAGGAACATAATGAAGTACTTCAGAAAGAAAGATTTCTTTTATTCCATTATCTTTGCTTGGCACCCTCTTTCTGCATAATGTATTTTTCAGCCCATAAAGATTCAGGCAACTGAATTTAATGCCACATGGAGACTGTTGATTTCTTGCCCTGATGTCCACTCAGTGTGGTCTGGAGATTTCCTATTCTGAGTGCTCATGTTAACATTGGCACTGACTTCCACAGACTCTGACCACGGAGTCCCGAGGCTGGTGCTCAGACAGACGTAAGCAGAAACGAACGCAGTTGTGTTCTCATGGGAGGATTGAGGGTGCTTTGTCTTCCTTCTTTAATATTTCCTAGCCTGCTTATAGAGTTACATTTACATTATTTGAGCTCTGTGATGCAGTAGACAAACTGATATCATGATGGTAATAAAGCTCCAATCTATAAATTTACAGACTTCAGCTCAGTTAAGTAGACTCCAAATAGATCCTGATTTCTGGGTCTCTGTCCTTTAGATTTCTCTATTCCTTGGGGTGAAGAGGAGGAGGGAATTTATGGCTGCAGGGAAATTGGAGCTTAACAATGCTGGGGATGGTTTTGCCAAGGTTCTTTCTCTTCCCATGACCCAGCCTTCTCTTTCTCACAGCCTCACGGCCACGCTGGCGAGTGTTGGCGCGGCCAGTATCCCCAGTGCTGGGTTGGTCACCATGCTCCTAATTCTGACAGCCGTCGGCCTGCCGACAGAGGACATCAGCTTGCTGGTGGCTGTGGACTGGCTGCTGTAAGTGCCTGAGATGGGTTATGCTGGGGATTGTGATGGATGCCTCCAGGGGCGACAAGTGACAAAGCTGTAGCCCCATCCCCATGGCAACTCCCTTTCTTCCTTCCTTCCTCCTCGCCTGTAACATCACCTGAGTTACCTACTTGCGAAACAGAGAAGACAAGGTTGGAATCTTCGAGAGTTTCACAGTGTAGTGGATGAACTGATAGATTATAATACCAAGTAACAATAATAGCAATTGAAGACCAACTCACAATGAATGCAAAGAAACTCAAAACGGTATAGTGAGTGAACGAATCCCAAGGGAAAGGACTATGTAGTATGTCATTCCATACATACGGAGCGCTAGGAAAAGGTACTGTAGTCTATGGCAGTAGGAAGAGATCCCTGGTTGCCTGAGGTCTGGAAGGGCATGAAGACTGACTGAGAAGGGTCACAAGGAAATCTGAAGAGTGATAGAAATCTTCCATACACACATGCATCTATATTTATTAAAACTCACCAAACCTTGCAGCCAAAATGTGCACATTTCTTTGTACCTAAATTTCAAAGTAAAATGTTAAAATAATGCACAACTACAAGCACAGTGATTGGCTGGAAAGACAGGATGGGAAGTACCAGAAAAAAGTGAAAATGGTTTCTGACTTTGAGTGCTTACTGCACCAGACATGATGCTGAGCACTCGACAAGGGTCCTGAAAGTTGGGTGTTATTATGCTTCTATTAAAGATGAGAAATTAATCTTAAAGAGGTGAGGTGGCTTGGGAATGGACAGATACTCGACCCTAAGCCTTGATTTGGGAGCCTGTCATTGTGTTCGTGGCCATAGTGAAGCTTCAAAAGGCAATGATAGTTAAGCCAACTCCAAACTGGGTAGGTAGAAGTTACTCGGGAATACATGCATGGAAAGGGAAGTGGGACATTCCAGTTGAAGCCAGTCTTTTCCAAAATAGTGTGGAGACCTATAGGTGATAAAAGGAGAGGTAACATGGGCAGACTGAAAGGCCATGCAGGAAAGCTTGAACTGGAGCACATACATGTGGCCCAGCCACAATTCCCAGCACAGGACACTTTCCTAGTGTAGAAGATTCATTTCTCATTCATGAAAGCAGAAAAGTTTATCCAAAGTTTCCCAATAGGGTGGTTGGAGTGGATCTTCTCTCAGGGCCCCTCTGGACCCTGCCGTTCTGTGAGATGTACGTGAATGCCTCCTGTCTAGTGTGAAGTCAAATGATAAAGTCTTTGAGTGGCCTCGTGAGCTTTGATGTTAGAGATGTAATGACAAGAGCTGATACAGGAGTCCAAGGCCGAAGTGCCCATGTTTATTTTTCAAACCATCTGACATACAGCTGGCAATTTTTCTGATTTTTATTGGCATGGATTTGAGAGCCAGGAGCCACATATTATGGATTTGAATTTGAGCCTCTTCCATGCTCCCTCCCTTCCAATGAGAAAAATGTAAGAAGCTGATAAGAAGAAGCCCACCTGGAAAGGCTAGAGGAAGCCTGGTGACTCCATAAAATGCACCCTTATTGGTGCAGAGAGTGGGGTGGAGGTCATAAATAAGAACAGGCTCCCCGGACACAATCTGGTCAACACAGGAGGGCTGTGAAACAGTTATGGACCTTCCTGGCTGGCTTCTTTACCATCAGAGAAATGTTCTGGCAGTGTGTTGAGGGGAAAAGTCAAGAACAAACTAAATAACCTCATGTTTGTCTACCAGTCTTAGGTAGGTTCCTCTCTGCTAACTTGGCTGCTCTCTGTGCCCTGTGTTGGCATCAAGAGGCAGCCTTTCTCATGGTATCTGTTCAGACGAAGTAGCTGAGATTCAGTGGTGGTGCACGGGTGGAAGGACCAGGAAAGGACGAAAGAGAGGAAGGAGTAGGGTAGGACTTAAATGGGAGGAAGAAATGGGAGATGAAGACATTCTCAGTGGTCTGGGGATGGAGCACAATGTCAGAGCTCAGTAAATGTGTGCTAACCTTCACCACGCCATGCTGTGTGATCATCAGGCCTTTCCACACAAGAAGAAACACACAACTAGAGTTCCACTTGCTTCCCTGTGACTTGCTGCTTACTCATTCCCTCACCTCTGCCTCTTGAGCCTCCTTAACCAGTGTTGCAGATTTCTTTTTTGCTGTTGTGTTTTGGTATTGGGAATCAAACTCAGGACCTCACACTTGCCAGGCAGGCACTGTGCCACTGAGCTGTATCCCCAGCTTTTAACTAGCGTTGTCATTGAGGGTTTCCTGTCTACTATGACTAAGGGAGGAAAGAGCCCATAACAAAAATGCATCCTTTCAAGTCATGTCCCCTGTGACCCACTCCAACCAGGTCCTACTTCCCAATATCACATTGTTACTGAATTCACCAATGGGTGAATCCACTGATGCCTGCAACACCACTCTGATCCAATCACCGTCCACGTACATGAGAATTTAGGGGGACATTTTAGGTCTACACTATAACAGATGGCCAGCTTGGGGTCCTTCACTCCAAGCTGTGCCACCTTCTCGTTTGTACCAAGCAGTTCATCTGTGGAGTGGGGGGAGCAGAGCGGTCCAAAATTGGAAAGGCTGGGAACAACAGACCTCCCTCCTGGTGCTGTAGCTTGGATGTTGCAGGATAATAGACTGATAGGGTCTCCCTGCGGTTTTGTTTGGATGTTTGTTCCCTTCAAAATGCATGTTGAGTTTAATTTTTATTATGAAAGTATTAAGAGGTGGGAGTTTTATGATGTGACTAGGTTAGGAGGACTGGGTTGGTGCAGTCATAAAAGGGGAGCTTGGCCTCTTCTCACTCCCTCTTTACCCATCTGCCTTCCTCCTCCATAAGCTAATGGAGGAACATGGCCCTGACTACATTCTAAAGTCTTGATCTTGGACTTCCCAGCTCCCAGAACCGTGAGAAAATAAATTTCTATGTTTTATAAATTACCAAATCTTAAGTATTTTTGTTATAGCAGTGCAAATGGACAAAGACATTCCTGGATCTGCATAAAACCAAGGGCTTTATGTTTGACACCTTTTTTTCCTCCCCTCCCAGGACTAAAAGAAAGCAAATAGCCCACCTGAGGATAAATGCAGATGTAAACAAGGCATCAGCTCCTCTTAGAATTCAGGTGCTCCAGCCCCAGTAGGTCTCACATTTTAGACTCTGACATTCATTTACTTTCAAGCCTATTGCATGAGAATCACTTTATGAAACATTCCAGGCCTTGCCTGCTTCTGACCTAAGTACTAACTAATGGAATAGGAGACTGGGTCCTCTGGAATCACCCTATGCAAATCCTCACATGCTCACACTTGCACAAGAAACCAGTATCTCACAACATCAGGGCTGAAATGGGCCTTCCAGGGGGAGTTGGCTGAACACAAGCAGGAAAATGATGATGCATGTGGATTAATTGTATTGATAAAATCATAGAGCAGAGAACTACCGTGGGCTGGAAGTGGAAAGAATACAAGTGATCTTCTTCAGTTCTGAGGCTCTGATCTCCGGTGTGGGAGGCTGTATGACCAAGGGAGAGAGAGAGAGAGACCTACAGGCAGGACAGCTGGCTCAGAGCTCTGCACTTCTGGGCCTCAGTTACGTTGTGTGTACAGTGGGAACTCTGACTTAAGCTTGAGTGCAGTCGTCTAAACCTAATGTCCTTGAGTACTCTTCCAGTGTTAAGACCTGACATAAAATTCTGTAGAAGATGGATATTTGTATACAAATAAGTATAAGCATTCCTCCTAAGAAGAAAAGAAAAAGAAAGGCTAAGGGACCCTGGGAAGATGGGCACTGGAACCTGAGCTGGGCCAGATCTGCTTTGAATGAGTAATGATGTTGCATGCTTTCTCACCATCCAGAGGAGTTCTGGAAACAAGAACTTGATGGGGAAGCACCACGGCTTTTGGGAACTCATTAGTGTATAAGTGGGGTCAGTGTTGGGTTGAGAAAGGGGTAGAAGGGGAGGCTGACCATAGAAAAGTAGTTCGTTGGGGAGGAGAAAAGCAGGGGAGATTTTTCCTCTCTAGGCAAAGTCTGTAAGGTTTTATAACGTTAGCATTTTTTTTTTTTCATTTTAAAACCAAACAAAACTTTCAGTAACATTTGATGTGTCACCGTGTTTTCCAACTCTTGGACATAGTTCAGCCTCATTACTGCCCACTAAGCCCTGGATGCTTTTCAATGAGCAGATTTAGCTGCTCTGTAAATGTCATTGTGGAAACCAAGATTCCAGATCCCTGAAAGGGCATGCGTCCCACAGCACCAGGTAGGCAGGATACACTAAAATCAGAACCTTCTCCTGGGTCTCAGAAAACATTAGTGTTGGGAATACTTAGCAGACACATCCTGACACCTTTCTCTCCTTGAAGAAGGAGGAATAAAGTAAAAACTGGTAGCAGATAGCAGGAAGAGGTAATAAATAAATGCTTCTGTTCACATAGAAAAAGAAAGCCAAAATGAAGTGAATCTAAGTGCACCTGTGACCTACTGCTAACATAGGACCCTGCTGGTGGGATCTTTTCTGGACTTGCATTTGTTAATTAGGGGTAGAGTTGAGATGGGGGCTTAGAAGGGAGAATTTGAGGAGATCCCACGCTGCAGGAGAGACTCTGAAGCTCCTCCCACTAGCATCCATCTATGAAGAGAGTAGAGCTTTGGTCCTGAGAGGTGAGTGTGCACCAAAGTCTCCTGGAGATTCAGAAGGTCTGGGCTGGGGCCTAAGAATTGACATATCTAAGAAGTTGCCGGGTGATGTTCATGATGTAGTCCAGGACCTCACTGCAGGGTTAGAGGAAGGGAAGTTCTTGGTAATCAGGAGTTACTGACTGTGGGTTTTGAGAAACTATTGATAGTTCACAAATCATTCAGTGAAAATACATTCAAAGGATGCAATATGCTAATAGCCAGTGTTTAGTGAGTATCCTTTAAGTGTTAGACGCTGTTCTATGCATTTTGTGTGGATTTGCTTAAACTTTGCAGTTAATAGCATTATGCCTGTTTTATAGTTGAGGAAACTAAGGCCTATAGAGAAGAAACTCATCCCAATTTAGTAGATGTTAAATGGTTAAACTTGGATTAAAACCAAGACAACCAGAATGTTCAACCCTGCCGACATGGGTCTTTATTCCCTTATTTAAAACATATGCGCACACACACACACACACACACACACACACACACACACACACAGTGGACTTAATCTCCACTCCAGGACGGAAGGAAAAGAAAATGAAAAATCTCTGAAGATTCTAGGAGCTTGATTTTTTGATATTTGGCTTTGATTTTCTCGGTACACTTAATTCTCCTCACTTTCACCTTCTGACGCTATGTCAACCTCATTGTGAAATGTGACCCCTTTTCCACCAGGTCCTTTTATCCTCCCAAAGTGTCCCCCGACTCAAGCCAAGGCAGTTGTCGGCTAAGGGGGGGGGGGGTAGGGCCACTGCTCTGCATAGCAAACTCAGGAGAGAGAAAATGAGAAAGGCTCCTTTGTTTATCACTGATTCTCAAGGGCTGTTTCTCTGATCTCATTGTTAATGTCAGCACAGGAATCAAAATTTTAATGTTAGGCATTTCTTTAGTCTAAAATAAATCTTTCAGCGTTCCCTGCCTCTGGTGACTCACCCCCACCTTGGTTTCCACCTTCCCTGCATTGCCTCTGCCTAACTGCCCCTCTCTTTGTTCTCCATTTCTTTGGGTCTTTCTCTAGCTTTCTGGACACTCTTTCATTTTCATCAGCAAAACAGCTGCGCTCTGTGTCTCCTACGTACTCGTGGATCAAGCTCTGCATCCCAACTTAGCACCACCAGAATATCCAACCAGATGTTTGGCTAAAGAGAAATCAATTCTCTTGTCAAGGATTCGTTTTGCTTTGAACTCAAACTCACAACCGTCCTGCTCTGCCACCCCTCGTAGCTGTTTCTGTAGCATTTCCAGGGTATTCAGTATTGTAAGTAATCTAGAAGTCATTTAAGGTACATGGGAAGATAAATGTAGGTTATATCCAAACACTAGCCCATTTTGCATAAAGGACCTGAGCATCTATCGATTTGGTATCCCTGAAGGTGTCCTGAACCCTGTCCTCCAAAGACACCAGTGACTGTACATGGTCTCAGCCTGTAAAGAGCCTCTGGTGTAATACTGAATTAAAAAAAAAAAAAATCCCAACAGATGTGGGCAAGAATTTCCAAAAGAATGTGCTCAGTGTTTCAAAAGGAGTCTGCATGAGATTTTGTGGGGAAATTAAAGAGGAAGTGATTCCATGTGGTGTTTACTTGAACTAATAATAGCAGTGTGATAAGCAACTCACAGTTTGACACATGCATTCTGTTGCACGTAAGCCTTTTCTGTGCAAAGGGTTGGTGGAGAACCTCTTAGGTGCAAATAGTCAGTGCAGGCCAGTGATTCTCTTCTTCATGTGCTTGGAGGTGGATGACTTGGCATACTTTACAAATATGAAATCTGAGTGTGAAAAGTTAAGTAACTTGCTGTGCTGCAGCTAGGATTTCAGTACAGGCTGGAATCCAAAGATCACATTCCTAATCCACGTGACTCCTTCGCTTCTTTCACCACACGTGGCTCTAGACCTCTGAGGCTCAGGGCTGTGCCAGCCTCCCCCAGACTTGGAGCCTTAGGTGACCCTTCTGATGCACCATGTACCTAATGACAGCCCCACAGCACCTTGCTTTCGGAGAGCAGACACTACGGTTTGTTTCTGTTAGATTGAATCCTATGAAACTGCCACTATTTGGCCTTTTTAGACTTACAGCAGTGACAATTTCTTATGGTTTAACCCAATTCAAAGAACCAAATGAATTGTGAGTGACCCGGCTCTGTTTCCTGTGAGAATCAGTACTTTCAGAGCAGTGCACATGTTCCTGCCAGAGGATTTAGACAAAGACAGAAAAAATAGACCAAGCACCTTGACAATTGCTTTTCTTCCAGCAAACCAGACCCAGTGACTCAATTCAAGTTGAATAACTGTCAAGCCCCATCTCATTTTTGCTTCTTGGCAATCCCAAAAGAAGAGCTGGGTTGTCTGTAGTGAGTCTATGGAATGCAAAATTCTGTTGTCGTCTCTGGCCCGTCTTGCAGTCCTGACACATGTAACATTCAGACCCAAACAGAGCACATCAGCAACTCCAACTGTTCTCTTTCTTTCTCCCTCTCCCCCTCCCCCTCTTCTTTACCTCCCCATCCCTGTCCTCTTCCTTCTTTCTTCCTCCCCCTCTGCTTCCCCCCTCCCCCCCCTTCCCTCTCCATCCGTTCTTCCCTCCTAAAAACTCCCGAGGTTAACATGAAAGATGCAGTTTCCAGAGAGGTCTCAGATGGTTGTGAGGGAAAATGAAAGTATTTGTCTGTGGAGGAAACTTTCCACAAGTGAACCACAAGTTCCTATGTCCTGGTTTGGGTCAGAGCTGACAGACATTCCCCTAGTGATGCTCTGCTTTGCAGTGCTTTTAGGCAGAAAGAAACAGAGTAGCAACAGTGTTCATGACTGAACACCTGGCTGAGCATCCTGGGAATTTTCCCAGTATGCTTTGTGGGAGAGGAACCTGGCATAAAAGGAATCTGATATTATAGTTTAATCCAAATTGGCATCATCTTATTCAACAAATTTTCTTTAATCTCTGACATCTCACTATGAATTTATCTTTATAAACTTTACTTGCTTTACAGTGATAGAGAAGAGTTCCTCTCTGAAAGATATTGCCATCATCTCCACCTTGAATCTCATCCTCTTAAATCTCCTTTGAGGCCTAGGTCCATAAATTACTCCTTCTTCTCAATACCTTTAGTTCCTCCTTCCCTTCTAGCTCTTTGTCCTTAGGATTTAGACATCTTCAAATATTCTGCCTCTTAAAATAAATGCAAATGAAAAAAATCTATCCTCTGCCTCGTTCCGTTAACCATTCCCTCTCTTCATCTGCTGTCACTCTTCTTGAATAAGGTAATAGATTAAGATTATAGATAATATCCCCACTCCTTTACTTCACAATTTTTAACTTTGTGAGCTGGCTTTAACTTAGTGAGCTACTTCTGTATGGAAAGTACCATTGGCAGGTGAATGGTGGCCTATTTGTTGTTAAAACCAAGAGACTCTTCTTTTCCTTGACTTTTATGCAGTATTTGAATTTGTCCACCACAACCTTTTAAAAATGTACTTCTTTTTTACTTATGAAATGCCAGACTCTCTTAGTTCTTTTTTCGCCTCTGTAGGCTGGTGCTTCTCTACTGGTTTTCCTCAGTGCTATAGCCTAGATTGTCTGCTTTTCTCATTCCACGTGCATTCCTGGGGTGAACCACACTCCCCTGTGGCATCCATGACCACTATGTGATAGTTCCTTATTTACTATCTGTATCTCAAATGTGTCTTTGACCATCAATCAATATTCCTCCTCCCCTGTGGGACATCTCCCCTTGACTAGCTCACTTGCTTCACATCTAAAACATTCAAACCAAACTCTGAAAATTTCCCACCTGTTATGGTGTGTGCCTGCATGTCACCCCAAATCCTCACGCAGTCACGGAGTGGGCTTCTAGATTTATGATTGATTCATGGTCCATTGTTGGAATTGTGGATGTGAGCACTACACCCACTCTGGGGCGGATAGTTTGCATCCAATTTAAGGGAGGGAAAGAGGCAGCCTGACTGCTTGCCTCCTTCCCTTGTGCTCTTGTTGCTTTTGCTGTCTTCTACCACTGTGAACTGTTGCCCTCTGCCATGGGCCACTCTACCTTGGAGCCAACCAAGTACGGACTGAAACCTCCACAGACTGTGAGCTAAATAAACCTTTCCTTCCTTAATTCTGGGTGCCAGGTATTTTGTCTCAGCAATGAGAGAAAAGCAACCAAGACGCCACCCCAACCAGCTGTGCTTCCTATGTATGGTAGCACTGTGCACTGGCTGCCCCACCCAGAAACCTGAGAAGGACCCTTGACTATTTTCTTCTGTATTCCCTTTAACCAATTCTACTTAAAGTTCTATAATTCCATCTCCAAAGACTCCACCTTCTGATGTCTTCACCTTGGGAATTAGATTTCAGTGTGTGGCTCTGGTGGGAAAAAGAAATATCCAGACCACCACATTAAGTCATCCAAGTTACACTGTTCATCTGTGATTAAGCTAAAGTCCAAATCAGGGGCATCTGGCTCTGAAGTACTTTACACCATGTGGTAGATAGTGGACATTGGAACCACACTAATTGTACTCAGATTTAGCAATATGAACTTACCAGGATGTGGGACTTTGGAAAGCCACTTAGTCTCCTCAAGCCTCAGTTTTATCTGTGTGTTAAATGTGAATAACAGTACCTCTTCTAGAGTTAAGGTAAGGATTAAGCTAAGAACTATAATCTGTAGTCCTACAAACAGTAGACACGATACAAATATTAGCTATACTTGTCAGCATCACCATCACCACCGTTACTTTTAGGGCTTCTATTTGCTAACAAAGGGAGAGACCACTGGGCCATGAGATCAGTGGGTATTCAGCATTGCTTTGAAAATTTTAGATTCTTTGGAAACTAACCATTGGCTAAGGATATTTGATAAACTCTAAGAGGGACTAAAAGTACAGGTTGAGTATCTGTGATTGGAATTGCTTGGGACTGCAGATTTCACTTTTTTTTCAGATTTTAGAATATATATACATAATGAGATATCCTGAGGATAGAACCCAAGTTGAAACATGAAATTCATTTATGTATCATGTACATCTTATTCATACAGCCTAGTTTTAAATAGTACATTGAGTGTGCCTGCATTTTGTCTTCAACCTGTCATACGAGGTCAGGTGTAGAACTGACCACCTGCAATGTCATGTTGGCACACAAAATCTTTTGATTTGTGAGCATTACAGATTTTTCAGTTAGGGATATTCAACCTGAATGGTCAAACAGCTCCAGAACAAACCACAACCATATGGTACACTTGATCTTAGCCAACAGGCTGAGAAGCATTAACGCAACTATATGATTGACATTTGTTACACATGTGATAGACATTATTTAACACATCTGGTTAGTCAGGAATAATGTCATAAGAATTGCCCAATAAGTAGGGTTAATGTTTTCAGGGTAAAATAGTAGCTTAACCAGGCATGTGTGGAAATTCTATTTGGCAGCTGCCAAAAATATATTTGAATTGACTTGATGTGATTCATAGTAATAGTAAAATTACCCCTCTTATATTAAATAATAGTTTTTCACTTTTTAACTAAATGTCTAAATGTCTGACACTCTGTTAATTTTAATTGTCTACTCATATAGTAGACAATTTTATGATTTCAGTTTTGTGAGTGAGAAAACTAAGGCTTCAACAGGTAAGGACAAATCTAGCATTTGAATCCAAGTCAGGCTGCCTCTAGACTCCATGCCTTTTCTTTTTTAAAATTTATTTTTAGCTGAGACAGATGTAATGATCTTGTGCTAAGACTTCTTAGCAGTCTACTTCAAGGGCTTGATTTTGTGAATGAGCTCAAGGTCCCATCTTCATTCATGTCCAGACTTTGTTGCCCTGAAGAAAATTGTCCCTGGCAGAAGAGGGGCCAGAGGAGTCTAAAATGGAGAGATATCCCTGAGAGTATGATTCAGTTCTGATTCTCTCCACCATGGGCAGCATCTTCCTGATGGAAATCAGAAGGCAAAGGACTTGCACCTTGCAAACAGCTGGCCTTGCAAGGGAGCCAGGCCAGACTCTTCCTAGTGCAATTTCATTATTATTTTCTGATGAGAAATTGGTCACAGCAACTAGAATTCATGATAGGCCTTTGTTCTAAGAAAAAAGTTAAGACTTCCACTTCACCTAGAACTAATCATAGTCCTCTCTTCTTCAATTGAAGTCTTTGGTGTTCTGGACTAAAAATATCTTGGCAGCATCTTTCCTAACTTTTACTTTTTAAAATGTACTTGCTTAGTGTTTTTTCCAGCATTCTTCTCTTTAAATTTTGAGTAGCTAGTACACATGGACAAAGGGTACTTTGTATTAATTTGGCTTGAATTCAGGAATAGTATACGACTTATTCTTTTTTATCACAAAGAGCATAAAAAATAATAATAACATAGACAAAAATAAAACAAACCCAAAACCAAAATGATACAGGGTTTCAAAACAAAATGATAGGAATTAATGGTGATTATTATATTACATATTGTTATCTTCAATGAAGTTGCTCAGATTACCAGATGTAAGAATGCAAGATTAATCAAACCACTAAAGAATATTTAAAAATTTTTAAAAACATTAGAAACAATACAGAGCTTCACCAAACAAGATGGTAGGAAGTTATCAATGGTTGTTATATTGCATATTGTTGTCCTCAAATTAGTTGCTCAGATCACCAGATATAAGCATACAAAATTGATTTTAAAAATTTATGCACTAACTGTCCCTTTCAATAAACCACCAGACATCAGCAGTACAGTTATCCCAGCTATCCTTCTATATACATACATATTTTTCCCCTTCCTTCTGTCTTATTTTCTCCATTCCCTCAAAGATACAGCTTATTCTTAAGCAATTAATTAGCTTTGCTGGTACAGGTTTTGCACGAGAAAAAGCTATCAATCATCGTATTTTTTTTCAATTTAGAACTTCAAGATTTGAGAAAGGATATTCTTAATCCCTTTTTGTTCCAGGAACATTATGGAAGATTTCATTGTTTTAGTTGAATAGAAAAAGCAAGATAGAGCATTTTTGTTTTTGTTTTTGTTTTTTGGCAGTACTGGGGATCGAACTCAGGACGCTGCGCTTGCTAGGCAGGTGCTTATTCCACTGAGCTATATCCCCAGCCCAAGATAGAGCATTTTGGTTTTTTGTTTGGGGAGGACACATAGTTATAATACATATTGGTCACTGAGAGAGTTGTGTCTATGTTTCTTGTCCAACATATGTCTTTAGGGGTTGAGGTGGGACATTGAGTTACTTTACATCCATGTGAAAAGATGCATTTTTCTATTATGAGCGATGTCACAGTTCATTTGTTGTTTCCAGTAGAGATAATACATAAAACAAACAGAGATCATACGGAGGATTCAAAGAACAGTTTAAACCAGGAGAAATTGTTGGGTATAACTAGATGTGTTTGCATACTAGTTTGGAGATTTGAACATATTATTTGTCTCTCTAAGTATTTCTTCCTTTTTCTTTGCTATTGCTTATTGGTTGTTTATCATTTGTCAGGCATTATGCTAAGCATATTACCTACATTATCTTATTTAATTTCCACACAAGTCTATGAGAGAAGTGTAATTATTATCTCTAATGGGCAAATAAGGAAATCAAAGCTGATAAAGATGAAATAACTTGTTCTAGGCCAGACAGAGGGAATAGATGGAGCCAAACTTTAACTGTTAATATCTTGTTCTAGATCATGGTCTCTCCATCATCATGTCCTACTGCTTCCTCATTAAACCTTTTCTGTTCTTTGTCACCAGGGACAGGATGAGAACTTCAGTCAATGTTGTGGGTGACTCTTTTGGGGCTGGGATTGTCTATCACCTCTCCAAGTCTGAGCTGGATACCATTGACTCCCAACACCGAGTACATGAAGACATTGAAATGACCAAGACTCAATCCATTTATGATGACATGAAGAATCACAGGGAAAGCAACTCTAATCAGTGTGTGTATGCTGCACACAACTCTGTCATAGTAGATGAATGCAAGGTACCTTTCCCGTTCCTGGATATTGAGACCTGTATATAGTAGTGCATGCTCCATGCTTAGAAGATAAACATCAAGCCCTGCATCCATTATTATCGTGTATTTTTAAAAAATAATTGTGGAACCCCAGCTTCTGTGAGTCCCAGATCATCTAGCTCTGTGTCTAACATGGTGGGAAAAGAACACCCTAATACTGAAAACCAGCCAGGTGCTTATTTCAACATGTCATGGGCCACAACCATTCTGATTCCCATGGCCACCCTGCTCCGCTAATTTGGTCAGTCTTCTTGATTATTTTATCCACAAACTTGTGGTTGTTTTATTGGTTTTCATATATTCTATTCCTCAAATGAAATAGCGAGCACAATAGCCAGAATTTCATTTTTGTAGCATGAATATTCCTCTTTGCTACCTATCATCTGTTAGCAAAAAAATATGCCCCTATATTTGCTGAATTATCTTTATCTTTGTGGGAAGGGTCAGCTTTCACGTGGCAGTTACTTTCCCTCTACAAGGGGGAAGGACTTTGAAGAATAACTGACTTTCGGAACAATTATCCAGACAAGACTTTTTAAAAATATTGTTCTTTCGTGCTGCCTGGCAGCACCATCTTTTCTGGAGCATAGATGTTCTGGGTTCTCCTCCAAGCTGTTGGGTGCCAAGTCTTAAGCTCTATGGGCTCTTTCCAGCCTTCACTGTAACTAACTTGACATTGTTAAAAGACTGGGTATCATGACCAGAGTAAAGCAAACTGGGAGAAATCCTAGCAGGTGACAGAGTCACCCTTTTCCACCCTTGGTGTTGTTTTGATAAAATCATTCTGTACAGCAACTGAGGACAGTCTGAACCCAAGACAGATCTCTGGTATTTTTCTGACTCCTGTTGGTAAAATCAACATTAATCTTTAATTTCTTCCTGCGCTAAATCTGGATCTTTGAAGCACACACCATGGTATCTGCCAGACACAGAAGCAATTCTCTTTACCGAACTGTATCACAGCTCCAAAATTCTGGTAAACAGAACCTTGTGCTTATCCCCTTTTACATTAGGGGCATATGTGGGTGACCAGAGCTACAATGTAAATTAGAGAAGGAACCTACCCATCAAGAGGCAATTGCATTAATTAATTCATTGACTCAGCAAATATGATCTACATTTGTAAACATTCAAATGGAGCTAAATGGCATAATCCATTCTCTTGAAAAGTTAGTATTTTTCAAATCTGAATTAACGTGCTAGATTACTGCCGTGGAATGGCTTCATACACTGTTATAATTAACAAGTATTTGCTGTGTGCCTTGTAAGGGTTAGTTGAGTGTCCCCACTTCATTCCTGTAACATGCTATATTTTGATAATTCATGAACTATTCAGTGAGTCCCTATTACCTGCAAAGCCCTGAATTATTAGGCACTGAAGGATAGACGAAAGAATGTACAGTGATAGAGGGGATGTAAACTTGGGCCCAAGTCACTGCCGAGAAATCTAGTATGAGACAAAATGAGTTCACTATATACGTTTTTTTAATTTCATACTTGTGTGAAGAATAGGCCTCATGGCTAATTGTGCTATGGCCCATTTGGAGCCTCTCAAAGGGTTTCTTAATAGTTTCAAAAACTCATGTTTGAAAGATAAGGTTTATGGGCATCAAGAAGTTCTTAGGTCTCAGACTTCCTGGATCTTTCTTTTCTTAAAGACTCTCAGAAGAAATTTGCTTCATTTATTTCAGCAAAATCCTGCCATCTTTAAAGGAAGATGCTTGTGAATTATTCCTATCACTAGGAAGTAAGATCATAAGGAGCGGACATTTGTCCAGCACCTAAAAACATATCTGGCATATTGCAGATACTCAATAAGAATATAACTTTTTTTTTTTTTTTTTTGCGGTACTGGGGATCAAACTCAGGACCCTGCGCTTGCTAGGCAGGCACTTATTCCACTGAGCTATATCCCCAGCCCCTATTAAGAATATAACTTTTTAGTATCTAGATTCCATGATACATTTCAGAAAACCTTTTTTGCTGGCGAGTTTCATAAAGATAGTTACTCGGTCTCCTTGTCAAATTGACTACCCACCACTAAGTCCATTGATCAATTAGCATTTAGATGGCCAGTGACCAAACTGAACAGGAAATGAAGAGGATGAAAATGGACATATTGGTTTGATAATTATTTCAGATGTTGTATTTTTAGGGAAAGAGTTTGGGTTCAGCTCAGTTAAGGAGAGCTGCTTCTCAGGCTTTGCTAGGTGGCATAAGTTTGCTCTTCTCATTTTAGGTCAACAAAATATATTGACACGGACAGGGGAGTGCCTCTGAGCCACTGGGATGGACATACACTTTTTCACAATGCTGGAGTCACGTTTATTCTTATCTCTGAACTTTTTTCCAGTCAATTGCTTTTCTCCATTCTTTTTTTTTTTTGAGACAAGATCTCACCATGTAGTTCAGGCTGGCCTTGAACTCTCCATTGTAACCCTGGCTGGCCTTGAACCTGCAATGATCTTCCTGCCTCAACCTCCCGAGTGTTGTGATTATAGGTGCATGCCACCATGCCTTGCTGCTTCTCCATTTTTAAAACCATGGGAGATGCCAATGTTTCCTGCTAACGCCCTCTCCTTTTACTTTCCTGTCACCCACGTGGCTGGACCAGAGAGAAGTAAACTAGATTCGGTTGTGGAGTTCCCAATTCTCTTTATTTCGCTAGAAAATGAAATTCCAGGAAAGCAACTGTCCCAGCTACTTTTGAAACAACAGCCACAGTATTTACAAACAAAAACACAAAGAACATCCCGAAGTATGCCCTGGTTCTTCCAAAAGCACAACTCTGTGATTGATAAGTTTGCACTGCCACTGACCTGGTTCGTTCGTCACAGAAAGCCGAATAAGCACATTCAAGGTCATAGTAAACAGGCAGCTTTCTCCAGACAGACAGTCTGTCCCTGGCAGTCTTCCTTCACAGTTCACTAAAAAAGACACCAATTTGCTGCCACTCTGGTCAAAATTTTAACCCCTTCAAGTATTGTTATGTTGTGTTGGTCTCTCTATTTTCAAACTCTTGCCTGGTAATAGTAGCTTGAAGATACATAACATCTTTTTAATTTTAGTCAGAATAACTGCATGTGGGAACTTACTGCTAACAGCATGGACTTTCTAAAAAGTGGGGAAGGTGGGAATTGGAAGAATGAATAGTTTTTGTTTTTATTTGCTTGGTTCGCAAAGGGCATTGGGTCTCTGTTCCCAGCATGTTATGTGCTCGTGATGCATGCATTTCACTTCCACTTGGGTCAGAGGAAAGTCAGATTTCTTTCAAACATTGCTGCATTTGTCATGTCTCCATATTCTAATGCTTCCATAAATCCAGTCTCTCCATTATGTGGAATATCAGTCGTGGGTTTAAGTATGCACATGACGTTGAGGACAGACAGACAGAAGGTAAGCTAGGAAAACTACTGAGAAGTGGAAGGGACAACCTTCCATTCTGCATCAAGGTTCAGTTCATGTTGAGCCAAGGGGACACGAGGTAGATAATCTGTTCATTACATTTGCTGAATAAATTGTCTGTACTGAAGTAATTTGGATTACATTGTCACCAATGTTAAGTTCTTAATCCTTCTCTTTTTCTTTTAAATGTTTAAAACTAAGGTTGGTTATTTGGTAGCATCAAACTATCTTGATTTCTGATTTTTAAACTGGATATGAATGCACTCCTCTTGGTTTCGTTGCAACTGAACCTTTTACATGCATGAGTAGAACTAGCTACCTCATTCTGGATATTTCTTTTCTCTGTGGTTGTATGGAGTAGCACATCTCAGTTGCTATATTTGAAGGACTATGTCGTTATGCAGTGGGTTCTGTGGGTAGTCAGAAATGCTTCAATCTCAAAAATACAGCAGAAGTTATCCCCTGTCTGCAATACCCACAAGACAAACATTAATATTTTAATTCACAAATCCCTGTTGATCACCAGGACAGATTCAAAACCAATTTGGAATAACCTTATTTCAGGTTATTACAAATAACTTGATGTAATAATAACTAGTATTTCAGTCCTATATTCTAACCCTGGATCTGGTGCTTCTCCACATAGCCCGTGGGTTTTTCCCTGGTTCGTGGCCTGTAAGCTGGATGTTGACGATTATTATTTTCAGGTAACTCTGGCAGCCAACGGAAAGTCAGCTGACTGCAGTGTTGAGGAAGAGACTTGGAAACGAGAAAAATAAGACTATGACTCCCAGCACATTCTTGAATAAACTCCCCAGCGTATCTTATGGTAAAAGATGATATAAACAAGCGTTCTTTAAAAAGGAAAAAAAAAAGCATCTATTTCTATGTTTACTTAATCTGTTAGCTGAGGCTTAGAGGAGCTGTGGTGAGTCCGTGATGCCAGGCACGGTGCTGTGTCTTTGCCAAATAACGCTTCATAACTGGCTAATTTTCTCACTTGTGTTATTGTTTGGATGGATGTGCTGGAAGAATCCCTTTGAAATGAAGACACATCCTTGCCAGCTTCCCTTCTCTCTCAGTGCAGAACTGGGGATGCTCTTTTCCCAGGGGACATGACAAAAGCAGTGTGATACACTCCGGGGACTTGGGACAGTGAGAGCATACACACAGTGTGTTATTCCTTCAAGTGTTCCTGTCTCGCCTTGTTGCACATGAGATTCTGCTAGAAGCCTCTAGAAGTAACTCCCTTTCAGTATCTTATAGAGTTTGCACACGTGCTGATTAAAAGCGAGTGTCTGGGTGAGGGAATTCAAGCTTCCTACCTTCTGTGTGCCCTTTGAGTTGAATGTTTCAAAGAGAGTTTTAGTGGGAGCTGTACTCTCCAGGCAGCTGATTATGGAACCCACTGCCTCTCTGCCCCTCTCCTAAGCGTGTGTGAATAGTGGTTAAAATTTCAAAATCTGTCTCATAATTCTCTCTAAATTTGACATTGGGTTATGAAGTATTTTACGAGCACTATATATATATATATGTATATATATATATATATATATATATGTTAAGAGAATTAATGGAGTGCAGATGACATAAATTTTAACCAGATCGAACTACCCAAATTCATTTGCATTTTATTTGTATTCATTTGGCACAGTGAAATCAAGTGAGGTTATGCGATCTCTGTTTTGCTCTCTTTGTCTCACCCATAAGATTCCCATTTGTGTTTCTTGCAGAGAAAGATTCTTTAGATCTCTGAATCATTTCCATCATATTCTCATCCCCCTAGATGGCCTGATCCTTTGTCCTCCACATGTGGACTAAGCTTGTGTTAGCTGTGCCTCTTCTCATGCCATACCTTGAAAAAACAAACTGGTATGTGATGAATATGTAGAAGGCTTTTTGTTATGTCTAAGTACATAAAACTAGTTACAGGACATGGTTGGAAGCAGAGCCAGTCTTCCTCCTCAGCTGGAAAGGGACAGAAGACCAAAGTGCAAAATCCTACAGAGGTAATCTCCTTTTGGTGTAGTCCCGCCAGTTTTGGTCCATGAAGTGAGGACAAAGGATGACTACACAACTTTCCCAACGAAGCTTTTTCAAGGCTATGAAAGTTTGAAGGAATAAATAATATAATTGGCACAGAGCAGGGCCGTGCACGTGGAAGACAGCCAGCAAGTCCTTAATGATTGGTTACACAAGCTGAAGTTTTCGATGCGTCTACTATTATTTTCTATTGAATAACCCACAGTGTTTTCTTAAGGTTGCTGGGTTGGGGAGTTAGCTGGGGATTTGAGTCATTGAGAGATAAAGCACAATCGAGTCTAAGGAGTAGGAAGAACCTTAGTCCACATGTCTAAATCTGTTTGGTGTCTCCCATGAGGCCAGCAGAGTAATGCAGAAGTATTCACACAGATGTGTAGAATCCACATTCTCTTCAGGTAGGGAGTGTTTGGGAATCACCTACCCTTTATTACCTAATCCTTATGACTTCTGTCTTCCAACCCAGACAGTTTTGAAATGTACAAAAGATGAGAATCCAGTTGTTTCTTTGTCTCTTAAATCCTACTTATTTTTGGATATTGATCACTACTGAGCAGTATTAAGCAGATTTTTTTTAAATGACATTGGTCTTTGTTTTCATAAGATGGACAGTTAATAGAATGAGGAAGGCCATGCTCCAATGTAGTAGAGGGGAGTAAATTCTTTATAGCAGACATGTGGGCCAAACGGATAGTTCCTGGCTTTAGCTGTGAAACCCAGATTTTCTTTAAGTGATACTTCAAGAACTTTTTTATGATGAGCAGAAAGATACAGGCAAATCATCTAGGAAAAAGGCAAGCAGAAGACCAACTTGGCACTTGTATATACCAACATGTTTCTCAAAGGAGTAGTCACAGGATCATCTTTGCAAGTCTCTGCTTGAAAATCTTTCTGATTTCTTGTGTCTTCGTCTTTTTCCTAGCTATGCTGTTAACCTGTAAATATGTAAGGGGGACAATGTGTTCAAAAGAAAGAGAGTTTACAGCTTCACAAAGCAGGCTGTTCTGGTTTCATACTGTATACAATGTCTGATGAGAATACATTTAGGAAACCATGATTATCTGGAAATTCAATAAATTATATTAAAAGGAACTAGTTTATCAAATTTGAGAATAGTCTAACTAACCACACTGCATGTAGAGCCGACATGTGGGTGTGTCCTCTAGGGTTTTAGGATCCATTCATTCTTCCCACGCCGTGCCCACTGGGGATTCTTTTGTCCAGAATATGTGCCATAAACAGAACAAATGGACCCAGAGTATACCTATAATAGCCTTGACCTAATTGGGGTACTTGTCAGTTATATGTACAGATTTATGCTAATGGGCTCATCACAGATACAAATGCTTGTAGTAGTCCATTAATATTTGATGATACATAAATGTTGTACATCTCTCTATAGAATCAGCAGGTCAGGTACATACACTGCATCTGGAAAGGTTTGTAAATCAGGACTTTGTCAATACCGTTTTGTTATAGGATTATTCACTTTTTTAGGAATTAGTATTTTCAGGACAAAACCAGATAAGGAGAAATTTACCCTTCCCTTCCTATCCTTGACCTTCTGGAAAACCCAAATGGACTCATTGTTTAATTACTTACTAAAATTGCACAAGACCAGCCCAACCAGTGAAAAGATAGCTTATCTTTCGAGGTAATGTCTTGCCTTAGACATTTGAGGATATGTTCCCCACCATATGGCTCAAAATGAGGTACATCTGAGAATCTGGGCAACCATCTTGTTTGTGTAAACAGATCTTCAGTAAAGAATTCTAAGTGACTTTAGGACCTTAGGTAGCTATCAGATCCCATTTTTTCTTCTCTCTGGGTATTGAAACCCAGTCTGAATTCATCTCATTGCTTGCTGAAATTACCATACCCTACAAATACTCTTACTTCAGACTTACTTTCTTTCTCCTCTCCAACCACCAATTCACCTGGATGTTTGCAAAAACTTAAGGGAAGGGTGCCAAAATGCCTAGCTCCTGGATTTAGACTTGTGGAGGCTGGAGAGAAAGTTAGTTCCTGGAGAGATTTCTAGTAGTTGATGTCAGAAATCCCAATGATCAATTGATTAGATCTCAAGTCATTTCCATTTGTTCTGTTATTTGCAAAAGTATCTAGTGAAGAAGGCTTTCAGAGTTGAGTGGCTGAGAAAGTTATCTATTGGGTCCCTCAAAGGAAAACCAATCCCACCTGCCATGTTTATCCAAATACCATACTTCTTTTTTCTCTTAATAGCACAAATATATTATAATTTTTTACTTTTGTCAGAATCAAGGCTTCTGCCTATGCAATGTCTTCCCATGAATTACAGCAATAAACTCACATAGGCATGCACATGCTTGGAGATGATTCTCCATGGTTCTAACCCCTGAAAAACAAGTCTCAGCAACTCTCACTGGTTTGATGACTAAAAGTGGACAGTAGTTACACCCCAGGGAAGGTGCTTCCCCCACTTAGCTGATTTCTAACTCTCAGGGCCATCCATTGTGTGGGTTGCTGGTATTCTCCAGGTGAACTCATTCCAAGCCAAGAAAGAGAATGAATGAGATTTTTGTTCTTGTTGTTATTAGCATACTCATTCTTTGAATAAGGATATTGGGATCTTGGGGCATAAGAAGTTTAAGTTAAAGCAGAGTCTGAAGTAAGAGTTAAATAAAATTAGTTGATGAAGAAGATAAATACTCCCAGTATCTGTAGTAATTTCAAATGAAACCCAGGAGAAAGTCACCAGCCAAGCAGGTGACTTCAGTGGCAGACTGTTCTCCTTGGATGGAGTGAGTTCAGAGCTGCTTGTGAAACATTAGTTGATGATGACTCTCAAGGAAAATCTTATTTTCCGCTTTTCCTCCTTCTTCCTATTCTACTGTTTAAGAAACAACTTAGTAAATGACCACATAGGTTAGTCTGAGGATTCACTTTAAAACAGATAATAACTTGAATTTTATCCTATCTAATTTTATGGCATAATGCATCAATTAATGCAGGCAATGACATAGAAATGACAAGAAATGGCACGGTTTAGTAGAAGAAATGTTTGACATGGTCTCTGCCCAGTTTTAGCTGTATGACTTACACAACCCACTTTAGGCCCAAAGCTTTATTTTCTCTCCTTTGAAAGGTGAAAGAGTTGAATTAGATGATTAAACTCCCACTAGCAATACAAATCCCTGATACCTGTTTTACTTTCTTCTTTCTTAAGAGACTTACTTCTCTAAAATATTATTACTTATATCAGAGAGGTTCCATTCTAACAAACAATGATTTAGATTTTTCTCGTTCCCCCTTTTTATGCCTCTTTTTATTTTATGTTTGTAACAAGCTTGGCAAGTGGTCATGCTAACCTGTGGTGTGAGACACCAGCAAGGAGCCTTTTATAAAAGTTCCTTTTACCTAAACTCACTGTCCCAGTAGAAGTAGTGGTTTAGCTCAGGGAAAAACTGCTTCCAGAGTCACCATGAGGGACCGGACATGTCTATAGCCGTGCTCGGCCTCTCGTATCATTCTTGCTGTAGCAACAGAGCCCACTCCAAATACCCAAACCACATGATGTTATCCAAACGCTCCTAATTGCCAACCCTGTATGGGAATTTGGGAGCCTTTGGCAAGTAAACTTGAACACTCATGAAATTTGGTGCAAGACTTACACAATCACAGCAACTGTCTGTAAATACCTTCCCTCCTCCGCAGGTATGCAGGCATGCACGTCCATGTACAAGTAAGCTGGGCTGAGTCCTTTCTCTGGAGGAATATGCAAGGATATTTGATTGAGTTCATTTCCATATTTTCCACTTGATTTTTTTGTACCGTAGGCATTACATTGCAGGTAGAGAAGCTCTAACTTACATGGATAAAGTCTTGCTGTTGCTGTCTTTTTCAATGCTTGTGGAATTTCTAGTGAGTAGGATGCCAGGTGTGGTCCACAGGGTGCCTGACACCAGCCATGACCTTCAGAGAACTTCCGGTACTTTCTGGCATTATTGCAATGGGCTCCTACTTGCATGTCTGTCCTGTATCCATCCTTCTCCTAAATAGAGTGGAACTGGTATTTCTTGCGTGGTGAGCACCCTTATTGCTAGAGAAGACTTCAGTTCTTCAGATTTGGGGAAGTGAGAAGTAAATCTAGGATGAGATTGAGGACCGAGGTTTTGTCTATTTGTTATTGTTGTCATTTACTTGTTTTTCCCCATCAGTTTAGAAGATCTGATGTGAGAGCAGAAAGACAAACAGTTTCTCAACTGACCCACTGAAGAACCTGCAGGAAAGTGAGAGAAGTCCCTAGACTCACATTCCATTTACTCTAAATAATATCCTGAATACTGGTCAGTTCTTTTTTTTTTTTCTCTGTCCAGCCTTGCTTCATCTTCCAATCCCTTTGCCAAGTCTCTATTTTAATATTTAAAAAAATCTTTCCGGTTGTTAGGCAGGGATTTTTTGTGCTAAGAATAAAACCTACTATTGGAACAGACCTTACTGCTTTGCACAGTCAGCATTTGACCTTGACAGTGGGTAGCAACAGGTCCCCAGCTCCTCTGGAGACACCTCCAGTCCCTGGGTGAGGGTTGGAACATAACAACTAACTGTTACCTACCCTTATCATCCCCTGCGGGGGTGGGGACGGTGCAGCCAGAGCTTTACTACTTCTGGGGCTCTGCTTTTTCTCATGGCAACTATTTAGCCAGCCTAGAAACAGTCTGTTGCCTTTGATAGGGGACAAACATACTCACTAGCCAAAGAAGTTGGACCAGCCCATCTCTGAGGTTTCTTCCCCATGGAGCAAATTCTCTGAGATGTACGAGCAGAAAGTTGGCTCTCTGGTGGCTTACGACCCTATGAGAGTGCTTTCCTCACTAGGAACTCAGCCTTTGGCATCCAGATTCTTCTACAAACCACCTTAACCCGCTCCCTTCCTCCTTCCCCTAAAAATTCTCAGCATTGCATCTCCATGTTGCACAACACAGATCAGACTATCTGGTCACTATAGAGATTTGTATATAAAAAAGGTACTTTTTTGAGAATTTTTTATATTGTTTTTCTATTTTTTTTCTACAGTTTGAGGAGAGAGCTGGCAAACTGTGAATCTAATTTTGTCTTGCTGCCAGCAGGTATATTTTGGCTTCCTGGTAAGAGTCTGTGCTACCAGGGAAAATATATTGTTACCTGATCAGTATTACACCCCAAATTACTACAAATTACTCCAGCGAAGTCTGACATTCTTTCTTCTATGAATCCCCACGCTTCTTTGCTATTATTTATTTTTTCAAAAGCATGAGAATATGTATTTATAGTTCTGGATATTATATGTTTAATATTAATTTAGCCTTTAATAATGTTATAGGTTTATATCTATTCTTCAGAAATCATAAAGAACTCAGTGGAGACTGAATTCATCTATTTAGTACCTGTAATTTTGCAGACAGATATTTTCTTATGGTATTTTCTATAGAACCACATATTTAGAGTTGTAACTAATAGAGCACAAGACATTTCTACAACGTAGAGCTTTCAGTTGTTTTCTGAGCATATAGCCACAGTCAAACAATTTAAGAACCCAGTCCTCAGTGATACAGTATCACCATCGAGAACAAAGAATTGCTTACATCAGATGTTTAAGATGTATGTTTAAATAATCTCTCTAACTCAAGGAATGGTGCTGATTTTTATTTTGGACACCAGGCCTTGTTTTTCCAGCTGAGCATTCTAAGAGTTTGCTTTTCTCTGAGATCACCAAAGGCAAAGTGGTAATAGCAAGATCATTTCTACATCAGAACCTCTCATGCCTTTCTAATGTTTATGTGATATGGGCTGGGGATATAGCTCAGTGGAAAAACCGCCTGCCTGGCAGGTGCAAGGTCCTGAGTTCTGTCCCCAATACTGCAAAAAAAAAAAAAAAAAAAAAAGTTTATGTGATAACTGGTTTAGAAAAGTTTTGAGTAGCAAAGACTAAGAATGAATGCCAATAGGGAAGTCAGGACAGATTCACTGCAATTAATCCTTGCTAGGCAAAATGACAATAAAAGTCACATTGTTAAATGAATTGATTATATATTTCTAAATAAAAAATTCATACTGATTATGAAGCAATGCTGTATCACTGGCGACTGGAGGTGGGAGTTTAGAATCACACTGAAATTGTTTAAGAAGCCCAGGTAGTTTTTGTCCTCAGGTGAATAGCAAACTATGTAACCTTCCCAACAAGTAAATCAATAGCCACTGAAAAGACGAGGTGTATTCCCTCCACCAAACTAATTTTCTGATATGGTGGTGGTATTAATATTTTTACCATGTTTTAAACTGTTGTCAGTTATAGAGCGAATGTACTAGTATGTATTTGAACCTGCTCCTCATTAAGTAAACAGATTAGATATGACCTTAAATGGCTAAGATTGTGTCTGTTTCCAAGTACAATTAGTTGTCAAAGCATGAAGTTCTTGTGTATACACACTGATGCTTGGTCCATGCATGAAAACAGTGCCTATGCACTTCATGTAGCTATAATGTAGGTATCTCTGTGTAATTTCAGTGAAATGGTGTATAGATGTATTGTAATTTAATTTAAATGTTATTTTTGGCTGTTCATCTAGATGCAATAGATATGTTGACTGCTGTTTTTGAAACGCTTCTTTTTCTTCTTAGATACCTAGCAGTGAAGCATTTCCACTCCTTCATAATGTGATTTGGGGATATGTATCAGTGAAGAATCTATGTACAAATCCGTTGTACTAATCATTGTTTAAATGTATGTATGTGTCCAGCACCTTTGTAAATACACAATTCAGAGCAGGGATGGGTTGGATGTGTGTCCTGGTTCTTAGTGAAAGACCATTTGATGTCTATGTAATACTTAGTGAATATAACTGTGGAGCTTTTGATGATCTAGGTTTAAGTAGCTCTAGAGTGAGGACTTTCATCTCAAGTCCTTTGCTTGGTGGATGGAGCTCAGAGAGACAAACACTGGCCTTCTCTTGTGCATGTTAGCATCGTGTCTTCAGGGAAGGATCAGCCTCTCTGGTTGCCAGGTATTCATCCTGATGCTTGTGACCAGAAAGTTCTGAAGAATCTTGCCCCATTTGGCTTCCTGAGTCAGAATGGGAAAAATATTTACTCACTAGCTGCCACGCAGGTGAAATCCCACAGAAGCACAGTTCTGGCAATAAATGGTGCTGTTGCCGTGGAAAGATCGAGCACTAGAAGCACAGGAACAGTGTACAATCTTGGGGTTGCAGGGGGCAACTGCTGAAGCACAGATCCCATACATGTGAAGGGAGTGTAGCCTCCTCTACCCACGTGCTCTGTGTGTATGCTTGGAAGTGACTGAAGATGAGATTAACAAATGCAAGTGTATGCTTGCCTCTGAAAACACACATTCTGACTAATTAGCACTAGATGCATTGTGTAGAACCCCTGTAACCCTTTTCTCTTCCCCAAGGGCAGAGAAGAAGAGAAGAAATAGCAATGTGCTATAGGAAATACTGAGTGTCCCTCTTTGTTTTCCAAGGGGATAAGCCCAATATCATGAGGGCATAAAGCCCTTTAATTTGCAATGGCTTCTTCAGATGAGCGGAATGATGGGAAATGGTGGATGGACACTCTTTTCCTGGAAAATGTGGTTTCCTCAAGTACAAGATGAAAAACGTGCTGAAAGAAAACTAGCCTTTAGGCAGGATTATCCTTGAAGAGTCTTGTATATCCAGAACAAAAGATGAGAATAAGTGGACATTCACAATCCCTGCTGATCTAAAGCCATGTGGTGTAGAGGGTCTATAGCACATTGTACTTAGAGACTGATTAATGCAAACGGTAAAAAGTTCAACTAATTTTGGGGTTGTTTCTTATAGATGGTGCTAGGAAATACCTTGTTGGCAAAGCACATTTTGGGTAGATGAGGTCTTTCATTTTCACCTTTAGCTTTCAATGCTTTCTTACCATGTGGACTGATTACTGTAACATTTTATGTGTAAAAGTACTGGACATTCTTTATATGCTGGAAGTAACTTGTGAGTTCAAAATTTCACTAAGTGTTTTAACCTTTGTGTATATATTTCTCATCAATAAATGTGGATTTCAGTTTTTCTTGGTTGTTGCCTCTTTTTCAATTCCCACTTCAGTCTATTATTGTTACAAGTGAGGGTATTGGTCCTTGTGGGAAAAAATATGGATTGAAGGCTACAGCTCCAAATGAATACTTTCTAGGAAATATTGACATGGGATAGTCATATGCTATAGTCTACCATACAAGGAAGAGGTTTATTTTGGCTCATTGTCTGGGAGGTGGAAATGTCTCAGTTCAGTTGCCATGATCAACAAGGCCCTCAAGATATGTCATCATGTGACAGATGGCATCACATGGAGAAAGTGCATACAAGAATACCCACTGGCAGTGCAGGAGAGGCCAAACACATGGGGTAGTCTTGCTTCACAACAATCCATTCTCATGGTAACTAATCAAGTTGTGAGAGACTTATCCTACTCCTTGGAGGCGAGCATTCATCTCTTCTGATGGTGATTTCCCCAGGGACCTAATTACTTCCACTAGGCCCTACCTCTTAAAAGTTCTATCACTTCTCAACATTGCCACACTTGGGGCCAAACGAACCACATCCAAACCACAGCAGGAAGTATAAAAGAGCTTCCATCTTCCTGCTTCTGTGATTTTCAATGCGAAGAAAAAGCAACATGGCAAATCTTGCACTAACTCTTAACACTTAACTCTCCCTGAAGCTTTCTGTGCCTCACTTCTGTTCCTAATTCAATAGCAAAAGCAAATTAATAGCTCTGTCTAATTTCAAGGGGCCAAGAAGTGCAACCTGACCAACTACATAGGCAGAAAACTGTAAATAGTTGGTGAATAGCTCTAATACCTATTGGCTCATAGAAATTCTTTAAATCCTTCATAAAGGATAATGTATAAACACACAGTTTCTCAATGAGTCCAAAAAGTTTTCCTCCAATGTTCAAAAAATTATTCATAGGGAAGCAAGTGGAAAATACTGAAAGAACATGGTAGAGAAGTAAAATGTGTGATCCTTAACAGTAGGATCACCGTCAGATGGTGAGATGCTTATTGCAATGAAAATTGTATGTCTAAAAATGCAGATCTATCCAGATAAGGAAAAGCTCCTTTTTTATATTCCAGAGCACCCTCTGATAGGTGATCTGAATTAAGTGAATTGCTCTCTCACATTTGTTTTTACTGGGAAAAGAGTAAACATTTTAAGTAAGTGAAATCCATAGAAGGGATATGTTACAGTTCTTTTCATTATCGATTTATTCAGATTGTTGGTTAAAGTGGGTGCTTTCTTTGAACAGACATTTCCTCTTTCACTTAGAGCCAAATCGGTAGCACATCCATGTTCAAAATATTATCAAATCTTAATTACAGAAAATATGCTCACCAGTACATTTCCAGGCTGCCATTTTATTTTAAGGTAGCACAGACCCACAGTCAGTGTTAATGTAAACTTTATGGCCTTTAGTATGGACACAGCTTGATCAAAATCGGCTGCTCCCTCCAGCAATAACACATCCAGAAACTGCTTTGCTTGCCCATGGGCTCTGACCCCTTTTTCCCGGATCAGGGGTGTTCAGTGCAACCATTGTGAGGACCAGGTAAATGTTGCTTTGTAGAAAATGTTGCTTTACTAGAAAAAGGAGGAAGAGGAAAAGAGGAGGAGGCGTGAAGAGTAGGGGGAGTGAGTAGAGAGAAGCAATTGTGGGGTGAGCTAAGACACAGGGGTGCTGAGCTTGCTCAGTGACTAAACACTTCTGCCGATGTGACTAAGTCTTTCCTTACCATAAGAAATGCTTGAGCTAATCAACTTACAAAGAGGAAAAGTTTATTTCGTCTCATACTTTTGGTGGTTTCAGTCATCCTTAGATAGCCCCATTGCTTGTGAGCCTGTGGAGTGCCTCACCTCATGGCTGGGACTGCCTGGCCGAGCCAAAAGCTACTCACCTCGTGGTTGGGATGGGAAGAGAAGGAGGGAGAGACCAGGGTTTCACAGTTCTCTTCAAAGGCATAATTAAAGCTTCCTGCCATTCCTGACGTCTTAGTTTCCACCACTTCTCAGGAACCCCAGGCCGGAGACTGTCTTTAACACATTCAGCTTTGCACAACATTCCAGACCCAAACGATAGCACTGACCAAGCCTCTCTTGACATAGTTTTGTAATACATGGAGTTAGGAGTTAGGGGTAGACAATTTATAAGCTTCTCAATACTGAAATTTGAATCATCCCCTTAGGTAAGTTGTCACTGACACAGTTATATTGTTTTCTTGATCTTATTATCTTGTAACTATAAAAGAATATATGCAACCTAAATCTAAGCCATAATGCCACAAGGAACGGAAGCCCATTACCATGCAGGAATCAAAACACATAGCATTGCTTCACCCTCATGCTCCTCCTCCATCCCATTCTTTTACTTAATTTTGTGTTTACCATCCCCCTGCTTTATTGGAGAATAATCCCATCCCCACATATGTGTGTCTAAACAATTTTGTATATTTTGATCTTTATAAAAATATTATGTCATTTTTAAAACATGCTTCTTTTTCTGCTTACCATTGTGTTTCTCAGTCCATCCATATTGTTTCAAGAAGTTGTGGCTTGGTCATTTTCACTGATGTATCATAATGTGACAATATGTGAGTATACCATATTTTTCTCTTCGTTTCCCTGCCAATGGACATCTGCCTCATTTCCCATTCTTTTTATATGACCATGAAAATTCTTGTCTATGTTTCCTGTCTGTAGAACCTAGGAGGCTTTGATTCATGTGCTCCTAGATATAATAACAATAATAATAACAATAACAATAATAATATTGTGTGATTTGTGACCACAAAGCTCTTGTCAGACTCTCTACCCTTCATCCATGGCTGTATTAGTCGCTTTCCTGTTGCTGGACACAATAACCAATAGTACAACTGAAAGGAGGATCATGTCTTAAGATGATTCAGTCCATGGTTACCTGGCTCTAAGGTAGAAACAGCATGGCGGATAAATGTAATAGAGCAAAGTAGCTTAGTTTAGGGCAGCCAGGAAGCAGAGCAGGGAACAGTGCCAGAGAGGAAGGGGAGAGGGACCAGACATAAACCCCAATCTCACACTTCTATGACCAAACCACACATGCTGAGATTTGTGCTCCATTAATCTCCAAGGCTGACACCAAAAGCAATCAAGTTGACACTACATCTGGACCATTGCAATGGCCCCTGTAGAATGCCCAACTGTGTACTACTCTTGACATCCTAGTAGCCCATACATTATTGCCTGTTTTACAGAGTCTACCTCTCCAAGGAGAACATTGAGGCAAGCAAAAACATTTCTAGGGGAGAATTTATGGCTAAAACTAAGGATTTCTTGCCTCAGGTTCACATAAAGCCATTGAGTGCAGGTGTGATAGTAGCTAAGCAGGGTGCATTTAGTCTTTGATGTCTTCTTTCAGTAATAATATGGAAGACTCAGAGGCCTCCACCCAACATCGGCAGGCTACTTGCTATTATGTGAATTGTCATTTGACAGAGGAAGTTACAGAAACACACACATACACACAATCCCACTACCTACCCAACAACTTCCAGTAGTCCCTTCAGCTATACCTCTGTCTTAATCAGTTTCGGTTTAGATAATAAAGTGCCATAGACTGGATACTTATAAACTACCACAATTCATTTCTCACAGTTCTCGATGTAGGAAGTGTGAGATGAGGGAGGAGTGTGGTCACATTCTAGTGAGGACCCTGTACTGGGTCACAGAATACAGTCTTCTCTTGCGTTGTTATACAGCAGAAAAGGAGAAAGGGAGATTTCTGGTGACCTTTTACAAGGGGACTAAGTTCATTCATGAGGACTCTACCCTTATGGCTTAATCAACTACCAAAGGACCTACCTCCTAATACCATTAGTTTGAGATTAAGATTTCACTATATGAATTTTGGGATATAACACAAACATCCAGTTCACTGGAACCTTATGGCCCCCCACAGAAGAGGACTGTAGGGCCATAAATGGCATATTGGTGAAGAGGCTACACTATGTGGCTGCCATCTAAGGCAAGAGCCTTGTGGGTACCTCCGTCCAGGCCCAGTGACATAAACAGGAAGTCAGGGCTCTCTGCATCAAAGAGCCACAGGTAAGAGAAGGTTCAGGCAACTCCAAGGAAGCGTTCATGAGCGGTTTTCCCCCTTGTCAGCCCAGACAGGAAGATGTGGGTAGAGGAGCTGCCCACGCAGTTGACGTGGGTAGCACAAGAATAGAAGACTGTGGAGTCCCTGGCAAAAACACAAATGTTTCTAGCTTCATACTTTTTCTTCCTGATCGTTTGCTAAGTTTAGTGAATTCACCCACTGAGGTAGGAAGGAACATATTTAGTTCTCCCTTTGTAAGAAAAGGTGAACCACAATGAATGCTGACTGAGTTCCCTTAGCTTGTCCAAGAAAAGTATATGAAAGATAAATCCATCCAGTATAAACACTGCTTTTACACTCAAACACTGAAAGGCAATGCCTTTAAACTTTGATGATTTCCACAAAGCAGATGAATAAAACGTTATTCCACCCTTCCTTCTTGCTCCTCCTGAGTCAGATGGAATATGTGAGACCTCAAAATCTTTGTCTGTTATTTAGGGTTAATCAGATTATAGCCAGCCATCCACATATTGTCTGGAAAAACAGATTGGCTTCCAGTTAAGGGAAAAATACAAATATAGAACAGCTATCATCTCTGCTCCCCTCTTTTGGTTGCATGACCTGGCCCTGCTGGAATTCTCCAACGGCTCCTGTCATTTCTCAAATGTTTTCTAGCTTGGATAGAATCCTGATCGCCAGACGGAGGGGCTGTGGAATTTTCCAGTTGCCTTTGACTGAGTCTAAACTTTAGCTGGAACAGAGTCTTCCTTCTCCACCTCATCCCTGACTTTCATCTTGGTGAAGGGGAAAGTAATTCTTCCTGATTGTGACACCATGAAGGACCTCAGAGGGAAATTTAGCCCATGTCTTTTCACACATGCAGAAATCTGTACTCTAATTCAAATGAACTAGAGGTAACTCAGTGCCAAACCACAGTTAAATCCTGGTCCCTTTCCTAGCTTTGGATTGCTTAATAGCCTCACTTTCTTCGTCTGTGGAGTGGAGCTAACCATGCCTATAATAGAGAGGATCTGATGAAAGAACATTCACAGAGTGATTAATATCATCATTGACCTTACTGGTATCAGTCACAACTTCTGAGGGACTAAGCTGGAAGAAGGCATACCTCCTTTCTCCAGGGTCAGCCTTTCCCAACCATGACGCATGGACACACACACATAACACATAGATCAGCTGCCCTCTTTAACATCTCAGCTTTGTTGGTAGGCTCTGAAATCTCTCATCTCAGCCAGGAATGACCCAGCCAGGGCTACTCATCCCTTACTCTAAAAAAGCTTCTTGGACCTTATGGGACTGTGATATCTAGTGCTCCGGATGCCTTCTCTTTCTTGCCGAGGCTATGGTGGTTGCCAATAAAAGAAGGCACTAGATTTCTTTAGGGAAAAAAGTAAGTTTCAGTCTGATCGTAGTGGGCTTTCACCAGGATGGGAGATTGAATCGGCCTTTCTAACAGGAAACAAGACATCCAGAAAGGAAGCAATTCTTTTCTTCACTGGGAGATGTCCCTTAGGGAGTCCCTGGCTCACAGGACTCCATGTACCAGTAGAGACAAATGTCATGAGAAAGGCCATCTCTGTGGAATGTGCTCAACTCAATAGGGCCACCCAGAATTTCCTTGGCTAACTCTATTCCCAGCAGCATCCCTTCCCATCATTCCTGTCTCCTTTGCCCTGTCTTCATTCACGAGTGATGTTCACTTTCTCTTCTAATAGTTCCAAGAGTAGAAGTTGCAACAAATTTTTGGAGCTTTTTGGTTGGGGAAGTTCATCCATTGCTATATAAGAATCATCTCAAAATGCTGCCCCTCTATTGTCATCAGAGATCTCAGGGGCACTGTCACAGTCTTAAAAGTCTGTTACTTTCTATTATGATCACTGTATAATAAGATTCTTATACGAGAGACTGCTATATTCAATTAATAGTAAAGTATTAATTAATAACTATATTAACAATAACACAGTCATTCATTATTCTAGGTAGGGATTCCTAGGAGCAGAGCTGGCTGTAGTATACCAGTTCACATGATTTTTTGAGGAAGTATTTTTCAGAAAGTCAGGAGGGGAGCAGGACATAGAGTTGAGGAAGAAGTTAGCCTCAGGGGAAATCTAACATTCAGTTTCCCCCCTTGAGGAAAGGAAGCTTGTCTTTGAGCACCCATATCAGTCAGACATTGGTAGAAGGTTCCGTTAGGGCATTCATTCTAGGGCGAAACACTTTCCACATGTAGAGAATATTTGCTTGAGTTGTTACCCAGCAACACAACAGCTGGGGGTATGTGCTCCAGCCTGGGTACAGCACCAACAACATCCTCTAAAGTTTCCTGTATGCCTCCCATGAGGCAGCCCTTGTGTCTGTTAGAAGTTTGGTTATCATAGCAACTCTGTAAGTTGCGTGCTATTACTCTCTGTATTTTGCAGGTGAGGAGACTGAGATTTAGAAAGGGAGACTTGCACAGAGGAAAAAACCAACTTAGAGATCATCTTTGTTTCAAGGCTTCCCTGTGTTGGATCTGTTTTCCCAAACAATCTAGGTACCAAGATACCCATTTCTTGTAGCATTTCACCTGGGTGCTCAATGCACCATCTCTTGGCGTTTAGTCTCGATGTCCAGCTATCTGTGAGACTTTGGAGCACTCAAAGAAGGTTGGAGACACTTTTCATTCCATAGAGTCCTATACTGACTACTTGGCTGCCTCCTGACATCATGAAATCCATGTGTGATTAAAAGGAGCTCTTGGATCCAGTGGAAGAGCTACAAATCATTAAACCTTAGTTACACTTGTAATAGTTGGTATTTCTTGTTAGAATATTCTCTTCCCTGAAGTCAACAAGCTAATGAGCCTAATCTTGAGCGTCAACTCTGAACAATTTAGAGCAAGAAAGACTCTCAGGTTCTATCTGGGATCACTAGGAAAGGAGCCAAATTGATTATCAGTGGCTGCAAAGAAAGAAGGAGTGACCGGTGTTTGTGTCTGCTGTCCTTCACGGTATCAGTCAGGTTAGGCTGAGCTCTGCTGCATTGATGAATAAAACACAAATCTCAGTTGTTCGCACCGTAGTTCCACTACAGGTCTGTTCACAGTAATTCTTTAGGGATGCTATGTGACAATCCAGCCACTATTTTTAACAGGCCAGAGGGAGAAAGAGCTCTAGGTAGGCTCTTAAATAAGAATTAAGTGTTACCTCATTTAACAACCATTGGCCCGAACTAGCCACATAATCCCCTGTGACTCCAAGGGAGAATGAATCCACACATTCTCAGAATGGGAACAAGCGGGGGAAGAGCCAGAAGCATGTGACAAACAGCACAAATAAACACCCAAGCTCACTTCTCTCCAAATATTTGACATGTTCTGTTCTCTATATGCAAAACGCACTCACCTCCTTCCCAAGATCCATAAAGTTCTCATCCAGTCTTACCAGCAAGCACAGTCTAGGATCTCAGTATGAAGCATGGAAGTTGCTACATATTGTTCGGAATTGAATCCTGTTGTCCCCCAAAACCATTGCAGACAAGTTGTCCGCAGCACCTCACCTCCCCCCATCTCCAGCACACACATTGCAGTGGTGGAACAGGAGCAGCTCAGGCACCAAAAGCACTCCCACCTGGAAATGAGCCAAAGGAAGAGTTACAATCACTGACCCATAGTATTTTAGAACTCCTGATGAGGACTTAGTTAGTAGAGGGCTCCCACATGATGAGTAAGGAGGACTTCCTGATCAGATCCTGACCTGAGCCCCTGGGAAGGCTTCCTGAGTCCATTCTACCTCTCACCATCCTCCAGCCCCTCAGCTCTTAATTTCACTTTCTCCCATTGTTTTTTCCATCATACTCCTCTGACACGTCTGAAGAAAACATTTGGGAACCATCTCTCCTGCAGCAACATCCTTTGCTTTCTGCTTATAGGAATTTTATGTTCAGGTTCCTTTTAAATCTTGAACAAGACTCAGGGTACATAGCTCATTGGTCCAGAGCTTGCCTAGCATGTGTGAGGTCCTGAGTTCAATTCTGGCACCTGCCAAAAGTTTTTTTTAGTTGAGGGCCATGGTTTCTTTGGTATTACATCTCTTACAATCTCTGCTGGTGTTTTGACCCTGAGCAGTCTCATTTACCAACAGCCCTTTATAAACATTTCTATTTCTCTTAAATTGTGGGTACCTTGAGTCATTCAGGCTTATGGCAGAGAGTCCCATACTTCCATTTGTTCTTTCCTGAGCCATGTTTTGAATGAAAGACTATGCTGGATGCCACATCAGTCCATGTGAAAGTTTTCACAATAGCTACGATGACCATTTACTTGAAGTGTTTTTGCCACTGAGGCTGGGTTGCATAAAGCATCTCTCTAGTTTCTTGTGTTTTGGTGAGGGTGGGGCTGAGAAGCACTTACCTCTTCCAACTCTACAAGTCTTTACATTTCTAGAATCTCTCTTTCCCCCCCAGCAGGTAAAGAACCATTTGACATGGGAACTGCAACACCAGACAAGGTCTCTGAGGGGCTCAGAGGACAGAGCTGCTACCAGTGATGAGCCTACAACACAAGCGAGCAGTACACTTCATTATTTTAGGGTTTGCAGTTGTGTGTCCTTCGAACAACTGCCTCATCCCTCAGGTAATTTTATCTCTGGTTCTGGTGTTTTTGCTTAGATATTTCCTCTTGATGTGGGTCCGTTTGGAGATAAAATAAAACAATTCTTATGTGCAGTAGGGTACGGTGCCTATGAAAATGGTAAGTGCTTCACTGTTGTGAAGAAAGGAACAAGTTTATTGTGTCAACTTGAGTAAGAAACACCCCATTACATTGGATCAGCATAGCTCTGGCTGTGGCTGAGGTAGCTTACTGAAGACAGAAGCTTCACTCTGTGCAGGATCATGGCCTGATTGGTATAAAAGGGAAACGAAGAAGGAAGGCTCACTTCTGCTTCTATGGAGAGCTCCAGTCCTCACCTACACCTGGGACATTGCCTCTCCTGGCTTCCAGCACAGACTCTTCAGCCCCCTGAATCAGACTTGCACAGGACACTGCTGTGAGCTCCAGCTCTCAGACTGTGCCTTTGCGATCCCCAGCTCACAGAGCCCTTTTGTGCAACTGACTGATACATCTGTCTATCTTTCATTAAGTCTGTTTCTCTGGTGAGCGCTGACTGAGGGAGCGCTTACTAGAAGCACTTACTTGGCAGGAGAGAAAGATGTGTCTTTCCAAGGCAGAATGGAGGGAAAAACAGAAGATGAAGTCAGTCTCTGCTGATACAATGTGATACTGCAGTTGTTTTCTTAGATTTAGTCTAGAGAGTTTCAGAGTCACACAAACTTGTTTTTGTTTTGCTGCAACAACTTCAAATTAAAAGCGAAAGTTTTTCCAACAGCTGTGCTATTGGAAGATTAAAATGATGACTTGGTTAATTAAAACTACGGCTAAAAATCGCTATTGCACCTTTATTTCTGCTGCTAGGGAATGGATCTTTAGCAATTTCCTGAAGAGGTGAAATCTTCTTTTTGCAACTGCGTTCTTCATGCGGGAGAAATCCCTAGTGGAGCAGAGCGAGACGACTCTCTTCACCAACACTGACGGCACCTGTATGAGGCACAAGGCACAGGTGTATGTACATCACCACGCAGATCAACTGACTGAATACTCACAGCAGTTCAACAGCACCCTCACCTTCGCTCACTCCATTTGACAGATAGAGAAACTGAAACCCAAATATATTAAGTAATATGTTTCTGGGATAATGTCCAGTAAGTCAGTTATAGTGACCAGAAAGAAAAAGATTCCCAGTCTTCTCCAGTTTCCAGGGCATTTGGATCCCAGGAGTGTGTTAGTCACTTTCTTATCTCTGAGAAACAATATTGAACACCCACAAGTGAAAGGCGGAGGGATTTGTTTTGATTCAGTTTGTAAAGGTTTCAGGTCAAAGTTGGCTGGCTCCAAGGCAGGATGGCGTGGTGGCAGGACCTGGTCGGGGGAGAGCTGTTTGTGGCATGGTGACCAGGAAGCAGAGAGAGTCGACGGAGGAGCTGGGAAGGAAGTTATATCCTTCCCAGTCAGCCCCAGCTCCTCCAACCAGGGCCAAGCTCCTAACAACAAGTCGGCTATAATGCCCCATAATCCCCTCACTCTCCAAAGCTCCTGCCAATGGTCCCATTCGGCTTTAGCACGACATCGAGATATAACCCATAACAGGAAGGAAAATTATTTTTGCCAAAATGCACCAGCTCTACAATAGAACACAGCTGTCCTGTTGCTATCATTGGGACGCTGTCTTCATTTCTTGCTTGTTGCAGTTCATTTGCTCAAGAGTTAAAGTCTCCATCTTCTGTCTCTGCCCTCCTGGTGACATAAGCATCTGCAGGGCTGTGCTGGGACAGTGGCGCTCTTCTCAGAGACACTCATTCTGCTCACACCTTGTGGTCCAGTTTTCTGTAACAGGTACAGGGAAAACTCTTCTGCCATGCACTTTCTGTCTTCTAAAATACCCTGAAATTTTTGCTCCAGTCCCTTTGTATTTCTTTGTACTTGTGCAGAAACCACTTTTATTGATCTGAGTGTGTCTTAGGAAGGAAAGTACATAAATGAATATATTCCACCTGTGGACTAATTCAGAGTTTGGGGTGCACCATGCATCCCCAAGTGGAAATAAGAGTGTGTGTTTCCCACTAGCGACTCATGTCAGGCCAGTAGTGAGCTGCCTGCATCACCTCCATCTCCCTAGACAAAGCCTATGCATGCTGTTGCTCCACTAGTTAGGTCCTCTTCGATATCTTGGCGACATTCTGTTAGTTGTTTAACAGCTGGGGTAGGGGTTATAGTCTCAGTTTAGCTCTAGGTCATGACTTAGATTGGAAGCAATCAGACAACTTATCCTCATTGAAATAGCCGAGAAAAATCTTGAAACACAACCAGTAAAGTAAGTTCTTTTCCTACTCTGTAGGATTTTTCTGACAATTATTCATTCAAACTATAACTGGACATCTATCTGCCAGGCACTCTTCTAGGTACAGAGGACATTTCAGGGCATATAAAGCTTATGATAAGGGTAGTACACTCAGTTACTGGTTCATCACAAAGTTTACATAGTAGTAGTGAGGGAAGAAAGGAAGGGGCCAGGTTTCCTTACGCCAGGCCACACAAGATGGTGTGTGTGTGTGTGTGTGTGTGTGTGTGTGTGCGTGTACGTGCACATGGGGACATGTGTTCATGTGTTTCACGGTGTGTGTGTGCACCCATTTATGCATGCTTGTGCTGTGTATATGTAATAGTTCATCCTGGAGAGAGCAATGTAAGCACTTTTCTGCTTCTTTTTATTTTAAACAGAGTATTAAAGAACAATAGCAAAAAAATAATAATAATAAAGAAAGAACAATAGCAAAATGCCAACACCACAGGCATAAACAAAACAAAGCAAGAACATTAGAAATGATACAGGGTTTCAAAACAAAATTATAGGAATTAGCAGTGGCTGTTCTATTACATATTGTTATTTCCAACCAAGTTGCTCAGATTGCCAGAAGAATGGAAGACTGCTCAAACCATTAAAGAGAATAAAAAATAATTATTAAAGAACGTTAGAAGCAATACAGTTTTACTAGGCACAATCCAAAAATGGGCATCTGAGGTGAATACACATTTCTCAGATGAAGAAATAGCAATGGTGAATAAATATATGAAAAAATGTTTAACATTATTAGTCATTTGAGAGATGCAAATTAAAACAATCACTGAGATCCCATCTCAGCCCAGAAAGAGTGCTACCATCAAGAAATCAACAATAACAAATGCTGGAGGGGCTGCGGGGGAAAAGGACCCCTTCTGCGCTGCTGCTGGGCGTGTAGGTTGGTGCAACCACTGTGGAAATCAGTGTGGAGATTCCTCACAAAACTAGGATTAGAGGTCCCACTTAACCCAGCTGTTCCCCTTCTGGGTATTTTCCTAGAAGAATTAAAAACATCACACCACAGCGATATATGTGCACCCATGTTTACAGCAGCACAGTTTGTCATAGCTAAATCTTGGAAACAACCCAAATGCCCATCCACTGAGGAAAGGATAAAAAAAAAATGTGATAGTTTTATATAGTGGAGCATTACTCAGCTTATTTAAAAGCACTTGTTATAAGAGATATTCCTTATCTCTTTGTCATTCCTATCCCTCATCCCTTTTGCTTTAATCCCATCAATCTCTGGTGTCCCCACACCTCTTGCCATGGCAATAACCAAACCTCCACCCATTTTGGTTCTTTCTGATGCTTTTTTCCAGATGTTGTTTTGCTCCTCCTGAAGTTTATGATCATTCCATATGGAGAGGAGTGGGCTCAGGCTCTGTGGTCTCTGGACTCCCAGGAATGACCGGAATGGTGGGGAAAAAAACGTGGGGAGAGATTGTCACCTGGTTGTGGCTGGTTTCCCTCCGATTACCTAAAATTGTTTGATTTTTCTTCTGAAACCCTGGTTCTGACCTGTGTAACAAGGTCCCTTTTATTTTGACACTTTTCCTAGTGGAATTTATACCCTGAACTTACTATGCTTAAAGAATACTCACTCCTACCTTGCCTTTGAGATGTTTTACCAGGTCCCTTACTTTCATTTAACAATAAAGAACATCTTCTCTGAATCACATTTCCCTAAACCCTGGAGGCAGAGGAGAATCTCAGTTCATTCAGTCACCCTGACACTATTTAAAATGTAACCCATGCGTATAATTTGTTAACAAATTTAGAGGATGTTTTTGGAACAGAAAATACTTCCAGCATAAAATTTCTGGAAATAAGGAATTCTCCAGTGAATAGATATTCAGCTATTTACATTTCTATGGGAATGGAGTAGACCTTTACTTTTGTATTTTTAATGCAAAATGCTTTTTAAGGAAGAACAAAAGACAGTCAATAAGCCAGTCTCTTTGTTAGGTCATCCTAGATTTTTCTCTTTGTAAATCCATGTATCCAAAAGAATCATTTTGGATAAAAATCAAGAGCCACAGACCAGCACAATACTGATCTTTCTTCAAACATCAAATGAACAAGTAATTTGTGCTACACATAAGAGCTGACTCATAGATAAAAGCATTCTAGAGTTCCTGCTCATCTTGCAACTCATTTCATGTCTCATCAGTGCTGACACCAGCCTTTAGGGAATGGTAATGAAAAGCACTTCACCTAAAAGGATTGCCATATTCAAGCAGATACAATGAAGCACTAGAGTTAAGAAAATGTGTTCTGGCCCCAGGCTGTTTGCATAGCATCCAGAGTGACTGTATTGCCAGTGCCTTGGTTTCCCTATCTGTAGAATGAAGACTTTTTCTAATTTTAGCAGGCACTTATAGAGTGCTTGGAGCCTGTTTAAAATCTTTAAGATATTGACACGTGTAGTTCTGATAACTCTCTAAGCTGCATTCATCTATTTAAGCAGAGAGGTTAGAGAACTTCATTGAGTGATACATGCACCATGTTTAAGGCGGTGTCTGATAGTGTCTTGTGTCAGCTGTAACTTCCTCCACATCCTTCTGGCACAGCTGGGACTCCGCTGTAATTATTTGTGTCCCTCATATAAGAAGGTGTAATGCAATGTATGGTACGGTACAAAAAATATAGCAGTAACCGATGGTGAAATTGCAACTCATCCGTGTTTTCTTTCCTTCATGATCTATGAATCTTTTCTAGAGCATATGAGGTTGATTTTTTTTAAAACAATTTGGGCCATAATTTGTACCCTGACCATTTTTCCCACTCAGGCAACCCAATTCCACTCCCACTCTACACTAATCCTCCAGGGCAAAGATCTGCGACTTCACGCTCTCTGGTTTTACCTGGTGGGTCTGAGCGAAGTCCGGCAGCAAAATTCACCTTCCATGGGGACCCAAAGGAGGTGTTGAGGCATCCACTAGGGGGCGCATATCAACAGGCCAGAGACAGCCATGATAGTTGAAGATAGCAGAGAAAACACGAATTTCTGGAAAGAATATAAAAACCTGGGTGGAAAAATTCCCATTGATCTTATCCTTGACTTGCCTGATGGACTCATGGGACTTTTTGTCACTTTCACATAAACCTCTGTATTTTGCCTAAGGGAAAATGATACGAAAAACTGGGGATCAGGAATTCCTTGCCTATTAAGTGTGATCCCAGCATGGTGCTGCCTTGACAGCCAACCTTTGATGGTGATTTTGCCACTAAGGCCACAGAGTCTCCATATGTAGTCTAGGTTGGCCGTGAACTCACTACATAGCCCAGGCTGTGATCTTCCTGCCTCATCCTCCTGAATGCTGGGATTACTGGTGTGTGCCAACACACCCAGCAGATTATATTTTTGAGCAAGTCTTCCAAAACCCAATGAAAGTGGCTTCAGAGGATGGAAGGGAGGTTAAGTGCTGCTAAAAAAAACACCACGGAAAAATATGCAAGATCTTATTCTTGTGAGACTCTTTGGGACGTATGGAACGTACTTTATATGTATCTATTTTGATTTATATGTCTGCTATATACATAGATGAGCCTTAATAAAAAGGTAACTTTAATTCTTCTTAAACTATTGTTGAAATTCTTCTCTCCTTTGCATTCCTCTGTTTCTACCCTTCTGATAGCCTCTCATGGCATTACTTTATTCAGTTTTTAACGAGATTTGAGGAATGCTGAGAAGTGGAGGAAATAAAAAGGAAATCGCTAACTGAACCCCAGTAGCCCAGCCTGAAGTTTGAATTGCTCTTAAGCTTTTATTGCGGAAAACCTGTCTCTCCACTTCTGCATGGATCCCTTCCCAAACTGTCAGAGCAGGATCTCCAGAGCTAGGCCTTGGGAATCACCTCCCTTCCCCTCTCTCCTTACCCAAGAGCCCCCTGAAGCTTGACTCTGGCAAGATCTTTGTATAATAATACGTTGACATTAAAAACTTGTGTATTCCACTATTCCCTGGAAAACAGGAGGGAGAATCTTTCCTTTTTGCTGATGAGAATTTGAAATCTTGGGGTAGGAGGAGGTAGGTTTGCAGGACTGCACTTCTTGGAAGGGTTTGGGAGAGGCTCAGAAATTCTTGGAACACCTCTGACTTCCTCCAAGTCACGGGTTCATTGTTTCTCCAGGTTCCTACTGTGGATTCATGCAAATGAAGTGTTGATGATCATTTTATTTCATGTAACCATCCAGCAGTTTTTCTTGTAGAAATTATTATTCCCACTTTACAGATGAGGAAATTGAGGCAGAAACTTGTTAAATAACTGATTTGAGGTCAGACATAAATAAATCACAGCTGTTGACTTTAAACTGGGAATCTGATTTTAAAGACCATCATTTAAAACTAAACATTAGCTGCTTTTCCCCGGGTTCTTGCCATTCCTCTTTAGAGAGCAAAAAAGGAGAAAGTATTTTGGACAAGACTTCTGGAAAACGGTAGTCATCACACAATGAGGTAAGCAGTCTGGAAGCCTAAGGGGATAAGATTGAGGGCACAAGTTATGGGGAGGCCTGACAGGCAAACTATTGGTGTTGAAGACTAGATGTTAAGACAAGCAAAAAATAGGGCTGGAGGCTAAGGAGCTCAGCCAAACGCTCTTCTCCCTTGACCCTGCGCCTGGGACAGCACGTCAAAATTCACACTTCCGCATGACCTGATTCTTCCCCTTCCGATAAATTCATCAGGTTGTTTATGGATTCCTGGATCCGTAAAGTACTTCATTTGCCAATAGGGCCTAAATGGTGGCTTCTAGAAGCTCCCTTTGGCCCATCAGGTTCAGAGAACTCAGGAGTGCTTTCTGGGTTTGTAACATCTGCATATGATCCCTTAAGGTCAACAAATTTAATTTACCAAATGTCTGGAGATGGGCAATAAGGCCTGTGAAGCGGGAAGCTCTGGAGAAAGTTAAGTTCTATCTAGGTTCTACCACTTTCTTCTTGTATTGTTTGAGAACCCTAAGTAATTCCTCTACACCTCCAGCTGACTCATTTGCTGAAATGGATAAAAATTTCATCCTCATTGCTTGTGGGGAAAATTGAGAGATGTGCGAAGCCCAGCACCCTTAAGTGATCATAGTAGATGGTGACTTTGGAGGCCTTAATGGAGCTGGGAATTCTGCAGTACATTGAAAGCCAGATGTTGCTTTCAAGAGGCCTGCCAGGAGGGCTAACATGGTTCGACTATTGTATTATATCACTTAATGCTAAGCAATAATCGATGACAGGATATTAGATTAATAGTGTATATCTGTATGTGTTAGCCTGAACACACACTTCGAAGATATCAATATGTAAAGCAGCAACAAGCGGTGTTTTTTTCTGTTGTTGTTGTTGATGTTGTTGCTGTTGTTGATGTAT